>OZ017741.1:75616670-75749170 GCA_963969285.1 Odontomyia ornata
AAGAAGGTAAGTTCGATTTAATCAATCACTTTATTGTGAATAACATCCTTTCATTTAGAACCAAATTCCAAACGATCAAAACCTAATACCAAAATTTACGGTTCCGAACTAGTTATATTCGATAAGCATAGTCGATGCCTTTTAGCTGATGGCGAATATGAATTGGCTTTACAAGAAATCGTGCCTACTGTTAAGAATAACTCACCCAAAAAGTATTCAACGTGGGATGTGATACCAGATGAAACTACGCTAGAACTTTTTGATAAGCCAGATAATCCATTCGATGTTTTTAGTAAATGTCCCACATTAAAGTTCTGTTTGAAGTGGACTACCGAAATGTGCTCCGGATATGTAGATAGGCCGAAACTAACTGCCAAACCGCCCGCTAGTCCAGTAACTGCCAACGGTCACGTAATGGACGGAAGTGCTGATATGAATGACAATCTGAATCATAATAATAACAAAATAGCTCCTTTACGCAACGGCTTGAAAGAATCATCCGCAAATACTGCCATGACAATGCCTGCAAAGACTGAAGAACAGCTTCATATTGTTTATCAGTTCGTATACAATAATAATTCACGCCAGCAAACAGAACCATGTGACGACTTGCATTGTCCTTGGTGTAGTTTAAATTGCATGACGCTCTATGCGCTTTTGAAACATTTGAAACTTTGCCACGCCCGCTTTACTTTCACATACGTTCCACTACCGGATAATGGAGCCCGTATAGATGTTGCGATCAATGATATGTACGACGGGTCGTATACTGGATCGCCACATGATCTCGTCAGACCGGCAACAGGTTGTGCATTTGCTCGTGCCGGCCCTGTAAGACGAACGAGCGTTACAAATTTGCTTGTTTGTCGTCCACGTCGACAGCGACCTAGCCTAAGTGAATTTTTAGAGTTGGATGAAAATGAACTGAATAATCAACGGCCTTATATAACAGGACATAATCGGTAAGTTAACATTTCTTTTTGGGCATTAAAAGTATGTAGGTAGTTTCTAAAGTTCTCATTTGGCTCTGTCTTATATCTTCAATAAATTTTATGTATCTTTTTGTGTTTGAGAGTTTTGCATCAAGAGAGAATCAGGCTGGTATCTATGGGGCTAATGCTAGAGGCTTTAGGATTTAGTATAATTCCTCTATAATTCTTCATGAAACCAATGATCGTGGTATCTCTATCTGATTATTTTTCCGGCCTCTTGAATATGCTCATGAAATCGTTTTTATCTTCTGCTGATCCTAGTGTTGCTTATATTTTGTTTCCTCTTCTTAACCAGTCGTTGAATCTTCTTAGAATGGGTGAATTGGGTTATCGCAGCCTACTCTCCCAGTTGACGACATAGTGCTAGCTTCTACAGGGTGGAGCAGCATAATTTCCTTTTTTAAATGCGTAGCGGAGCGCTAGTGGTCTCATTCGAGAGGAGGGTCTATAGTTTTGTCCTGACAGTTCAGTCGCCATCATGCGTTGGAACAGTGAGGAGCGCGCTTTTGCCATTGAGGCCTACTTTTCGAGCGTATGTTCTCCCAATCCAGCGCGCCTTTCGGAATCGCTTTAATTTAGCCACTACGTCCAGATAAACTGCAAGTGCGACAAGACCAAGAACTGGAGTCCTTCGGCCCATTAGGTCACCTGAGAACATTGTGGCACTGAGAACTTCAATGTTATAATCACCACGCCGTTCTGCGGGCAAACATGCGTCTACCCTTGGACTCTCCCGATTTGACCCCTTGTGATTCTATGGGATTTTTTGAAACCCGCCCAAGCATCTTACAAGATTTGAAGACCAACATCCAGAAAGAAATTGCCAACATAAGTCTGCTATGCTGGCAAGAGTCATAAAAAACGGACGTGTTTACTCGGTGTATGGAGAATGGGGAACGTCACCTGATTGATTTGGTCTTCAAAACTATGTAATTAGGTAAAACATAACTTTAGGTATGCGACTTTATTATAAAAACAAATAAAATTGTCTAATTCATGCAATGGGTTTTATTAAGTTTTGAAAAGGAAGTTATTGCTGCCGCACCCTGTGCTTGTATTTTTTTTTCTATTCTGGCATGTATTCTATTTCTTGTTCAAGTCGTTTCATAGTCATTGTATTCCTGCAAATCTGATAAAATATGTTATATGCGGCAGTTTTTTGTTGATGTTAACGTATCAATAATAAACGTTAACGCATACACACTAGAAGCATTTCACCAGAGTTATCTTATTGTCGCGTGTTATTGGTTCGCGGCCTATAATTTTAATGTTCCGGGAAAGTGAAAACGCAATATCTTTTAATTTAAGTCTAAAAGAGTTTATTTGATCGCAAATATGCACAATAATCAGTTTAACACTTGCACTAATTTTAATTTTCGCTATTAAAAAAAATCTAACACGTCCATAAATTTCTTATCGCAATTGTCTTCTAAATCACTTCACTATTACGAAAATCACTTCCCACACACTATCGCAGTTCTTATCGCGGTCGAATGAATGCCACCATTCATTCAGCTCGCCTTTATATAGGGTCTCTAATCATTCAACTCAGTTCTCGTACATTGGTGAATAAGCGGGAACGTTCCAGCATGAATGGGCAGTGACTCACTTTCAGATGTTGATAATGCTTGTTGGGTTCTCGTGGGTTCGAGTAAATTCATTTGTTGACGTTCTTAATGATTGTGAAAACAATTGCGACAGTAACTCGCAGAATTATCTGTACATGTAATTATTTGTACATGTAACATTATTTATAATTTAAGTGAAAATTCAAACACAGTGTTGATTTGTTCATTTTTCATCGAAATTTATAAAGTATTCAATAAGTTCAGTTTAAATATTCCAAGTGGAAATTCATTATGGTTCTAACTCGCATATTTATTAATTTTTGAAAAAATTAAATAATTCATTCGCCGATGAGCTTCCCCTCTCCGTAAAAAAAAACAGATACGTGTTCATACTCATATTTAATCCTAGCTTCTTATCTCGCTATTTGAGAACGATGGTACGGAATCGCTGACTCGACGACGCGTGGTATGAAATTGATATTCTTGTGTACGTTCATGGACACGAGTGCCGGATTCGCGGTTTTGCATGCTTGCTTGTCTACGTAATGAAATCTGATTGTTGGGTTTCGAAATTCATTCTGTAGATGGACAGATATGCAATCTCAGAGCTTGGCAGTCTGGTTGGGGTCGACGGTTTTGTGCCTGTTAGCAAAATAGAAGTGAGCGTTTGAAAGCACAACGGAGAGGTCAATGCAAACCTTCGACAGGAATAAATCATTTTATTTTGTTAAATATTTTTTGAGTAATTTAAATAAATTGAAATGTGCTGTAAGGAATAAACCGTTTTAATTTGTTAAAACTTTTTTGAGTAATTTAAATAAATTGAAATCTAAGGTAGTGCGTGTTGTTGATCACAGCTTATTGCAATAAAGGACAGCCGGGACAAAAAAGTCCTGACACAAACAATTGAGTCGCCCCGGACAGCACTTGAGTGCTATTTTTCTTTTTGAAGAAATCTGACTAGTTTTCCAATTGCACAATTGTGAATCTGTCATGTTTCATATCTATACAATTTTTGTGAAAGAGATCGTGCCATCAAGTCTTGCTAGCTTCACTTGGAATTAATGCCACCATTATGTGCCTACTCCACGTGAGCTTGGTGATTGGCCTGTATGTTTTCGAATGAGTGGCGTCGTTCCTGCCGCCAACCTTGTTTAGCAAGGTTTTAGTGCATTTCCCAATGCCGTGCCAGTTACTTTACAAGCATCCGCTGTAATGATTTTTCTGTAAAAGAATCGCTCGAACGAAATCTGAACCGACCTCACATCGGTTCTGGACGTGAAGTCTTGGGACATTACAACGGACTGTACCCTTCAGGGCAACAAGTCCGGACACACTTAGTCTACTCCGAGGTTGCTGCTGGCTAGCTAGCTAGTTCGGAGAGGTGTTCGGTCGCAGGTCTTACGCGAGCAGATAAATCCGAAATACAAAAATTCAGCCACCGGTTCACATGCCCGATTTAATTTAATAACGCGTTGAAAACATTAACATACGGAAAAGAAACCTACTTTACTTTATTCCGTATTCTTCTCATACATTCAGACAACAACAAAAAATGTATATAATTCCGCGTTCCCGAATATCACCGACGCGGTACCGAAAATATCCTATAGGGTTTTCCAATAAGAGGTGTTATTTTCATATTAAAAGAAACATACCATTTTTTAATGCAAATGATCGGATGTTTATTTCATTATAAAGAGGAAGGTATGCCGTTAGTAGTAGAAAATAACATCAGGCAAATGACCACCACGACCACGTTTACAGGACCATATCCTTTTCATGAAATTTTCCATAACCAAATCAAATAAGAGGTGTTATTTTGATATTAAAAGAAAAAGCCGTTTTTTAATATGAATGGTCGGTAGTTTATTCCATGAAGGTATGCCGTTAGTAGTGGAAAATAACATCAGGCAAATGACCACCACGACACGCTTACAGGACCATATCTTTTTCATGATATTTTCCATAACCAAATCGTAAAGTGTCTGCCCTATCTCCTAGATAGCCTCACGAATTCCATCTTTGAGGTCTTGAATCGACGCTGGGCTATTGGTGTAGGCCTTCTCTTTCACGTGGACCCAAAGGAAGAAGTCGCAAGGTGTTAAGTCACAAGATCTATTCAAAATAACACCTCATATATATATACTATACTCTAATCCGAACCTGAAAAACCCTACTCTAATAAAAACGCGAAGCAAATTATGGTACCGCGTACCGAGCGCGACGCGAAACCAACCATCCGCGGATTTCTAAAACCCTACCCTTGTAACGGCATACTTACCGTTCGCTGCCATTCCTGCTGGAAAAAGAAGGACTTGCTGGAAAGGAAAGTCGTATTTAGATTAGCAATTCATGTTATTTGTCATACCGCATTTTTCAATATTTAACTGTTTTTCTTTTTTTCACAAGAACTTCGATAAAGTAAAAATTTTTCTCTTAGATTTGAACAATGATCATTCATCAATATTATATTATTCAGTTTCGACCAATTGAATCGAATCCTACACGAATCGAAACCGAAATACTAACTGATTATGCACTAATATTAAATTGCCCCACTTGGTTCATCTAAGTGGCCGATTTGACCTACTTTTTGCCAAATTTAACCGATGAACCGACATCCAATGATTCAGATTCCTTGATTGGCTGCTCTTAAAATTTTATTTTAGAGTTCTTCACAAACATTTCTCCGCAAATATTAGCCAGTTTCTACAAACAGCCTCTTGCAAGTTTGTGGATTGCAGATTATCTACCTGTGATTCTTTCTCTGAATTAATTTCTCTCCTTGTTTGTTTTGAGCTGATTCTAGAGAGTGCTGAATTGGAAATTTCAGATTGGTCTTGTCTTCAAGCCTCACATCTGTTTTTTTTTTTTCATTTCTCTAGGGTTCTTGGATCAGTACTAATTTTCATTTTGCGAACATTGTAGCTAGGATGGGTACCGCTGCTTTTACTTTCAGTAGATCTTGACAGCTCATCTCCAAGCCAAAGGTCCAGATCATTTCGCTGGATAGCTTAATTTGCTGTATCTTCCTGTATTTTTGTTACCTCCTATGTTAGATATGTGCTCAATAAAAGTGTTCATCATTGTATCTTTTTAAAAAAAATTTAGAGCGGAATTTCATGCACTTTATCAAATGTTTAAACTTTAAAAAAAAGCAGATTTTCGTCGATTTGCAATAAATTTAACTGAAAACCTTTTAAAATCTTTAAATTGTGTGTTAGAAAAGCTTGGTTTTCTACGATTACATTTCGAATAAGTTTACGTTTGATGATTTTAAACCACTTTATAGATCGTGCATAAACGACTGATCCTCTCAAGTTTTCACAGCGCATTAAACTGGTTGCTACATATCATGGATACAGAGAAAAAATTGATAAAAAACCCAGGATGAGAATTGTAGCATATTATACGTGCTTAGCTATGGGAAGAAGTTAGATGTGTTTTCTCCTGAGCCAAGCTTTAGGCGTTTTTTGTAGAAGGCTCTTTGGCCGAAATAAAACCGTTTGAGCAATATCCAAGGTTGTATTTTGACTACTTTGAAAATTCTTTAAATGACATGTATGACAAGTTCACCGAACTATGGTTAACTTCTTTGATAAATCATATTGAAGTCAAAAGTTTTCGAAATGCATCTTGTCGATTCATTGATAGCATGTTTTAGGTTCCGAAAATTTACTATATTACCATGCGAAAGTCCTAGTTTTCCGATCGAATAAAAGGGGTTTTCTTCAGGTTTCAAAAAACTGTCTTTGCTTTTGCTAAAGTATATTTTAAATGTTTTCTATACCTTCGAAAAGGGGTACAGCATCAGAAAAAATAAGAGTTTCCTAATGTGCTTGTTCAGTGATGAAGCAAGTTGTAACGGTTTGTAATTTCATATTGAATCATACTTACAAATGTTCGCTTCTCCAGATTATACCATCACACCGAAACATGTCTACCAGTTCATCCAAAAGAATTAGATGTCGATTCAGAAGGTGAAGGCGACCCTCTTTGGCTGCAACAAAAAACAATGCAAATGATCGATGAGTTCACGGACGTTAACGAGGGTGAAAAAGAACTTATGAAAATGTGGAACTTACATGTTATGAAGCATGGTTACGTCGGTGACTGCCAATTGCCACTTGCCTGTGATATGTTTTTGGATATGCGTGGTCGTGATCTTATACAAAAAAATTTATATAGAAATTTTGTATTACATATGTGTTCCTTGTTTGATTATGGATTGGTGTCGCCGGAAGTTGTGTATAAAACCATTCAAAAATTGCAGGTATTTTTTCTGAAATGAATAATTTTGCGTTGTATCTAATTCGATCAATTTATCACAGGGAATCTTGAGTACATATCCTGAAGGGCGTAAAATAATCAGTGAATCACGAGAAGCGCAGTTAGATTTCTGGCTTAAGGTCGGCATTCATAAACAAACTCAGCAAGAAGAACAAAAACTTAAACATCAAAACGAGTTTAAAGCAAATAGCACGTCATCATTGAAATCCAGCAATCAATTGTCGAATACTAGTAACAGTAGTAGCTATCAAAAACAACATCAATCGTCATCAGCATCTGAGGGAAAAAAGCAATTAACAAACAATGACAAAGAAAGAGATTCTTCGAGATCCTCAAGCAATACAGGCTCAACGACGGTGAACACAAAACGAAAATCGACGAACTCGCAACCACCAAGCAACAATCAAAGTAATGTGAACGCTACTAACACATTATCCAATAAGCGGCGTATATCGCAACTACGAGGTGGGTTTATTCGACATTTCTTACTGTTTATTATCAATACGAAAAAATAAAACAATAATTGTTTCTTTTTTTCAGAATCGCCCCCTCGTCGTCGAAGCGCCTCATCATTCGACCCGCCTAAAAATCTACCCACCCGTAGAAAGTCAATAGCTACATTTAGTGGTGCTAATAGTAGCAATCCGAATAATAGTGGAACAATTTCGATGCGAAAGCGTACGTCTCTAGCCAAAGAAAATTAAACAAAAGGATTTGAATGAACAGTACAGGCAGATCGTGTGTACAAGACCTCACATGTTGAATTAAATTATCTTTATTTTTTACCATCTGATCGCGATGGGCTTAGTTATACCGGACAATGTGTCGTGATGCGAAAGCATCAAGCGTAATGGAAAGAAAATTAACAAAAAATTAGCAAGTGTATGTATAGTGCAACATATTTTGTATGGAAGGAATTGAAAGAAAGACCAAGAATATTTTACATTTTAACTATTATATTGTAATTTTAGTGTAATTATATTTTGTTAGACAAAACAAAAAAGAAGAAAAATGACTTTGTTTCTGTTTTGTCACAGTGAAACAGATCCATTGCCAATGTTAATTTTTTATTTACTTTTCTATTGGTCCAAAGAGCATTTTTCAATTCTTATTCAATGGAAGTTCTAAATCAAATATTAAGCAAATCCAATAGTATGTAGTGACCGTAGTTGTTAATTTTTAAAAAAAAATCTGTTTAGTTTAGTTAGAATTAGTCATTGGAATCAGTTGATTTATTTATATCTTATATATTGTAGTATCATACAACTTCCATGTGGATTGGATTTGTTTGGTAAGATTAGTAACATATTTGTAAATCGTCATAACTATCACCTAAATTTCAAGTCGGAAAAGAATAAGTCACGAGTAATTGCTTTATGTATTTATTTTCCTTCCATTTTCATTGCAATCTTACTGATATTCCCAATTCTACATGATTAACCTATTAATTTCATCCCCATTTCAGATTAAACTTTCCACCACTACTTTATCCACAATCACTAAAGAACATTAACCCTCTAAAACATTTACCATCAAAATTGCAATCCTTTTTAAACTGATAGTTCCTGACACATTCACCTTCACATACTAATTGATGTTTGCAGTTTTCATTTTTGTGTTGCTTTAAGCTGGGTACGTGGTTATTTTTTCGTTTGACAAATGCTGACTTGATTGTGGATAAATGATTCAAAGTCAATAGATAAGGTAAGTCTTCTCAACCGCTATAGCATGTAAGAAAATGGATGTCAAGCTGTAGATGCTGTTGTCTTTCAATGTCTAGTAGATGGAACTCCTTGAAATTTCCATGATTTTAATTGTATAATAAAGATGAAAATGAATTTCGCAGATGAAATAATTTATACAGCAATTACAGCAGCTGTGGATAGATAATCGCATGGGGACAAACTATCAATATCTTGAACAACTTGTTTTTTTTTTATGTTGTATATACCAATACATGAATGGCTTTAAGTACAACAGTTTATCAATGCACGAACTTAAGTTATCTGCCGCTGATACAATAATTGTATTATGAACTTTCCATTATTGGAATCAGTGAATTAATGAAAAGTTAACTAAAATGGTAGCGGTGATGGCGATTCGACATTTATTATCCTAAGATATATTAATTTTAGTTGAACCTATGTTCAGTTGTACAGATAGTGTGAGGCTTTTCGTTATTATGTGGAATTACGACTAGCCCCTGTCAGTTCACCAAGATCTGATAACATTCAGATCTTGTACATGTCTGGATACATGTATTTATATATTATCGCTCGACTTTAAGGAGAGATCAACGCGTTAGAGTAAATATATATATATGAATTTCCTATTCAAAAAAGTACTGCTGAGAGAAATCTTTGTGTACGTGTTCTCGTGACTGTCATTGACTTCCCTCTGTTCTCGTCAACACTCTGATCCCTTTTGGCCTCAAATTCAAACCAAGAGCTGTATAAAGCAATACAAAGCATCCTCAATCTCCACAAAATGCCTCTTGAAAACTTGAGTTGTTAAAATCAAGGAGTGAGGTTCGATACGCCTGATTATCCCAGATGAAATACATGCGACTTCTTATTTAGTGGAAATGTTTTTAAAGTTTTGTACTAAAATACAAAACCCTAATAAAATCGCAACCTGTGTCAGTCTGTCTGTATGTCACAGCAGTTTAACCCCGAAATCATAGAAGCTACAGCCGTCAAACTTTGTAGAAAGGTTGGAAGCTATGACTTCTATTAATGAATAGCCGAAGATGAGCAGCTAAAAATTATGAAGGTGGATCCAATAACGTAATGGTTGAAATTCTTTCAACTTTGCTAATGATAGTAGGATCTGTTAATTAAATTTTTTCGCCAGTAAAACGGTTTTAGTATGATTAAATTGGATGAAAGTAGATATCTAAGTGTCCTTTAAAAGGTCCTTATACTCTATTAGTATGTTTTTAATTGCCGTTTGAATTTTCTCCGATTACAACAATCAAACACGGTTTTTCTACTACATGAGCTTTCCATCAAACCAGACACTACACTTTTGATTGTATTTTCTCCAAATATATAATATAACAAGAACATTTAAGATTCAGCTTAGTCAATGATTTTAGCAATATTGCAACAAAATGTTGGCCAGTTAAAATGGTTTTTCTTTTAAAGCAAAAATATATTTGTTGTGCATGTCATTAAAGTTTTTCTTGAATTAAATCATTCTATGCTCGAATGTTAAGTACAAAACCCTACTGACACAAGCGTGGTTCTGTCTACTCAATTTGTTTATATTTTATCTTCATTTAGCTCATCTTGATGCTCCAGTTATTTAAGCATCAATGATGTCGATGGGCTATAAATTCTATGGATTTAGATAATTTACCATCACTGCGCGAATGTGACATGTTGTCAGGTAGTTTGATACCCGCGCGCGGTGATTTATCGCTTCTGAAAGTTGAAATAATTTCAGTTTATATATAGTGGGACCTTCCAAGTGCTTTGATTGGGATAGGTTGAGGTATTTCTGGAAAATATCGTCCAGAAAATTAGATTCTTCCGGTAGTTTTAAGTTTCATTGTCGGCAGCTCAATTGTCAAATCTTAGCTTGTCTGCCTAGTCAGCTTGCTTCAGGGCAATACTTATGAGTCTAGTTTCGATTATCTTATAAATTTAATCATTCTGTGTTTTGCGATAGAAATTCCAAAAGTAGCTTCGTTTTGGCTACGCAGTTTTAAACATCGCAAAGAAAAATTGTTTTTCGAGCAGGTATCCCATTAAATGGTGCTGCACTCTTGATTTTGTTTCTGACTTTCTTGTTTGTGACCTTGAATTATCAATTAAATCGTTGATCTGTTACTTGCACAATTATTCTACAGGTTTTGGTAAAAAGCGTTCTTGAGGTGATCGATGTTTAAAGTAAGTTCCAAGTATTTTCAAAGCGAGCGTTAAGAAAATCACTTCCCTTATTTCCTGCTCTTCCTAACTAATGGTGATGATCTTGGTCTCTCTTACCTATTTTCACACTTACCTAGATGCTAAGTTAGGAATCAAGCTCGAATTTCAAGAACCCAAAGGCAGAACTGCCACTGAGCCATGAGACCCTATTGTCTTTATTATCATAATCAACTAGCTGCTTAACAGAATGCAGTCATGGAACCTGTTTCCATGGTTGTCGTGCATAAAATTGCCAATTGAAGCGTATTGTGCATGGCCATCTCAGCCTAAAATGAGATGAAGGCCCTTCGATTCTACTTTTTCATTCACCTCTCTATTTGCTTTCAAGTAATGGCGAGACATTGCAACGTGCGAGCCATGCACCGCAGACATAATATGACAGAGGCCTTTGATCCTCAGGTGGCATCCTGAGCCGGCTAGACCTCAATCATGTCGGGGTTCATATGGAAAAGGCCATTGCCCGTGCTGGACCAGCTTACCTATAGATACAAAATACAATTGAGAAGAGGAGCAGAAATAAAAAAATAATGTCCTCATGGCCTTTTATTCATCGAAAGCAATTAAATAAAAAAAATAAAGATTAGAATTAAGCACTTGAAAAACAATAAACAATAACCAACCCCTAGCAATCAAAGAAAGTACATTTGAAATTACAACACAAATGAATTCAAAAGAAAATTCAAACAATTGGGCATTTCATAATTTTAAAAAATTATATGGAAGAAGAAAGAAAGAAATATCCTAAAAAGAAATGAAATATTATTTACTTAAAGCTGTTCCTGTTGATGAGCAAAATAGGGGAACATTGGGGAAGTACTGGAAAATGAATTTTCAATATGGTTATTATTTTACGATATGTATGGTCTCGCACTAAACAACCATATTCATACACTACAACGTTGCCCTTCGCACACACAGCGAATAGTCTGTTCATTCTCGCCGATATCAGCTTTCAATTCTGCAACTTGTTCAATCCCGATAAAATTAATTTGCTTTAGCCATTAATTTCTTTTCACTATTAACATGTACGCAAAACAATCATCTAGCATCTGCTGCTGTTAAACACCATTCAAAATAAGAATAGTTTCTTTTCCACTTGATTTTTCCCTGGTTGTCGGCTTCAATTTGTAAAGAATTCGTGAAGTATCCTATGTATATCATTTATGTGTTAATTTGACCAAATAAAACAACAATCTGGTGAGACACACAGTTCTGTTACGGTGCGAATTTGAAATTATCCTACAAAGTTTTTAAATAAGTGCATCAAACACTAACATCCTGACTGTCTTAAACATCGTAGTTAAATAAGATATTTAAAGTTCTAATAAAACTGTCTGCCACAATCAACCACTGTCCAACACTAACAAAACTTCCGCCATCGCCACATAGCAACTTTCCCGCGATTACCTGCTAACCTTTCACTCACTGTCAAGCATTCCCACCACCTTTTGTCTAATTCAATCCGTCCCGCTGCCGCCACATTTCGTTTTTTTTTCCAGCTAACTCCCACAGAATTCACTCAATCCCAGCCACTGCCAAGCGTGACGAGATGCCCTTTACAATGGCTGTTTTCAATACAGCTGATCTCTTCATGAATATATTGATGTTAAAGTTCATTGTCATCCTAAAGAAACAATGATCCCAACACCAGCAAACGATGAGGAAGTTAGATAGGTTAGAAATCACGATCATGATGCCGCCAGGGTTTGAGCTCACGCCTCCCGCGTTGGAGACACAGGCTGTCGCCTTCGTATTATAAAGGCCGGACTCGTAAAATCGGATCTTTTCCGCGATCACCACCAAATAACTTTCCCGCGATCACCTGCTGACATCAATTCACTCAATGCGAGGTCTTCTTCCGACCACCCTTTTGTCTAACCCAATCCGTGTCAAGTCCCACTGCCACCACATTCCGTTTTTCCCCAGCTATCTCCCAAAGAATTCACCCAGTCCCTGCCGATGTCATGCATGTCAAGATGACCCTCACAGTCGACGTTTCCAATATAGCTGATTATCGCATGAATATACTGAGGTTAAAGTTCATTGTCATGCTAAGGAAACAATGACCCCAACACCAGCAAACGATAAGGAAGAAATGATCCCAATACCAGCAAACGATAAGAAAATCTGCTGGATTAACAATCACGATCATGATGCTGCCAGGGTCCGAACTCACACCTCCCACATTGGAGGGGCAGGCCGTCGCGTTTGTAGTAAATATAATGGCCGGACTCGTAAAATCGATAACGTATTGAATAACCTGAACATGGAGTTGATATATCAGCTGTGCCCTTTTGCTTTTGTCGTCGCCTTCGTTATATAATGGCCGTATTCACAGCTGATTACACTTAATAACAACGCCATCACGTTTTTTGGTTTCTTTTGATCAGCTGAGTGCGGTGATATTTCTTTCTATCGCTAATTTTCCGACTTGCATCTCGCCGATTAAAAATAGTTTCACAGTGAAAGTTGTGTGTTTTATGTATGAAAACGTCGGGGAATAATGCTCTAAGTGTTTCGTTAGTGATAGCAATTGATTTCACAAATCTACATTTCGCAGCACAACATTTTTCAACTTTCTAACTTATGGCACTAACGTTAGCAACATAATAATTTAATGAATGCATCTTGGTGAACACAATTGTTTTCACTAATGCAATTCTTTAAGCTACGTTCACCAAAATTTATCAATTCAAATCGCGCGATTTCCACTTATAAAACTATTTTTAAAATACCTATATATACAAAATTCGAAGCGTTCTTGATTCGAGAAATGTCACTTATTACGAATCTGGCCATTATATTACGAAGGCGACGGTTTTTTCCAACATTCCATTGTGAAAATGTCGGTAAAAGTACTTTTCTCGAGATAGATGGGAACTACATAATCCACTGTCTATGCAGCACAAGCCACTAGTATATCGTATTTTCGGCACAAATTTCGTTTGGTTCTGGTTTCTCAAAATTTTGATGTCATTCGATCGGACAAAGTTTAATAAAATGTATGTGCCCTGGGCGTTTGTTCAGCACTACAGTCCCTCTCGCGCCTTCACTTCCTACAACAAGCGCTTCCAACTCTTGGGCCATTGGCCGTGTCCTCCAATTTTGAAATCCGAGCAGCGATGACCTGTCTTCGTCGAGCGAATCAGACCAGCGTTTCCTCAGTTTCCCCACTGGTCTCCGGCCTTCAGTTCTCCCAACGAATACCTTTTTGGGTATTCGTTGTTCGCCCATACGATTCATGTGGCCAGCCAATTGCAGCTTCCGCAGTCTTACAATCGTTGAGACCTCCGGCTCGTCAAAAATTTCATACAGCTCATGGTTGTATCGAGTTCGAAAGCGTTCAATATATTTGCGGATGCTTGGGCTAGGATCCATTTTTCACACCCATAGCATAGGACAGGTTTTATCACAGATTTGTATACTCGTATTTGGAGCTTTGTGTTCCTGTGTATGCAACTGGTCTTCAGGATCGTCAAAATTGAATAAAAAATTTTATTTTCGAGCTATATTCTTGGGCGTATTTCGTCTTTTTCATTACTGGTTCTAGTTATTTTGGCGCCTAAATATACAAATTTGCCAAATTTTTGATACTGTATTCGCCAAATGTGATATTTTGTGTATTTGAGGTATTTTTCCTCGACTGCGTCATGAGCTTTGTTTTATTTTCATTGATTTGTAGCCCTACTAGTTTTGCTGCGCTATCGAGTTTCAGGAAAAATTCTTTGGCGGTTGTTAGCGACCGTGACCAAATATTGATATCGTCCGCATAAGCTACCATTTGGCTTGACTTATATAATAGCGTACCTCTTGTATCCACAAATAGCCTCGTGTATCGACAGGTAGCTTCCTTATGACGTATTCCAGAGCCAAATTGAATAGCAATGGGGCCCGCCCTGCTTTAATCCGACATTTGTGTCAAAGGCATCGGTGAGTTGGTTATTGATGCGTACCTGGGAGGTTATCGACGTCATGGTCATTTTGGTAACACGCTCATTTAGCTGGGACGCCAAAGCAAAGCATTATTTGGTACAGTACGTTACAATCAATACTGTCGTATGATTGGTCAAAGTCAACGAAAATTTGGTGTACGTCTATGTTGAACTCCCAGCATTTCTCAAGTATCTGCTCGACTGTAAATAATTGGTCTATCCTCGATCTACCAGCTCTAAACCCACCTTGATACTCTCCAAAAATACTGTTGGGGTATGGTCTGGTTCTCTTTTCTAAGATTTTTGAAAATATTTTGTACGCTTTTGTATGGTTGTCTTGTGCTAAACTTCTAGTATTCCCTTTTCTTAATTCTAATGATCTTATTTGCTACTCTTCTGAGATTTTCATAATTTTCTGTCTTCGTCCTGGTTTTCCTACCTAAATATTCTTTGTACGTCTGATTCTTTTTATCTAACGCATCCTTGCGCTGGGCTTGATGTCCGATCGTGCCACGGTCTTGATTGCCGCTTTTACTTCCACCCATAGCTCGTTGCTTCTTTTCAGCGATGTTTTTTATAGGAAGGGAGCTAGCTCGTTGTCGAGAGTCTCCGTGAATTTTCGGCGACAGACGCCGCCGATTAGAGCCTTTCGGTGTTAAATTTCTTCAGAGAGCTGGTCTTCGCCGAATACGCTTTGAACATACGACATCGATAGGTTAGTTTGATCAAGTCATGATCCGAGTTACCATCGACTTCACGGTGTTGCACAATACCAGTATACCCTATGTACACACTGGGAGCTTGATATGATGTGTATACTATATACACATCAAGGCTCATGGGGAGAGAGAGATATTCTTGTATGACCACTTACCTGCTACTTCATATTTGTCACTTAGATCAGTAAAAAGGTGTTCGTTTATTTAATGACTTAATTTTTATTTCTTTTCTTATGTTATGCAATTACACGTCCAGTTGGCTATATAATATTAATACGATATTTTACTAATGAATTCTTCTAATAATTAATTTATTACAGAGACAATTAATGAGTTTTATGTTTGCATACGTACAAAGTTGGAGCATTAATGGAGCTGCAAAATTTCTACGATTTATATTTACTTTAATTATATTTGTTAGTCATTCAGAGGGAAAGAAAATCCGAAGAAACCAATCTATTAAGACTTTAATTGCAGGCCCCGGCCATAATTGCCTTAGGACGCTAATACTCGGGTTGACGCCTTGAGTATGCAGTTGAACGTATTCTTAATTCGCTTATGATAAATCAATCAATTATTAGTTCAACTGCGGCCCCGGGCGTAACTGCCTTGGGGTGCTTATACTCGGGCAGATGCCTTGAGTATGCAGTTGAACGTATTCTTAATTCGCTTATCCCGGGCTAAGTGCCTTGAGATCGAATAAGCTCGGGCCCACGCCTTGAGCCAGCGAATGGAGAAATACTTCTCAATTTTCTTGCTTTTATAATTTTCGTTTATAGCATAATTATGCTGACTTAATTGCTTACCAACTAAAATAATGAAGACAATTTCAAAAAATCAATGATCAAAGTTTAAAAATATAATGTTTTTTAATGTCATCTCTCTGTGACTAGTGCACCCACCAAACTCAAGCTTTCGCTCGATTTGCCTAATTGCATATGCGTGTAACAAATTTGTTCCACTGTGACGCTACGCCAGTAAGTTTAATTTATATTGGCTGGCCTGATGTAAAAAGCTGTTAACAGCGCCAGGGTTGTTCGGTGATCTGACATTCCAAGATCCAGTGCCATAGTCCATTTTTCAGTTGCAAGGTCGTTGCCGTAGTTCCAATCCATTCCAAGGGTCTGTCGCTGGTTTTGAAACAATGTAGGGTTTTCCAGGCACGCGGGCTTATCCCGTCGCCCAGCCTCCGTTCCAGCGGCATGGTTATTACTTTCGATTCCATTATCAGGTAAGGAAGATTGACTTTCACCCTCTTACGTCCAGACAAAGAAGGCCTATGTAAGGTTTAGTAGCAGAGCTGTAGGTGTATTTACAGTTATTGGCATTACTCGGCATTTAACGTCCCATCATTGGGGAACCTGTAAACCCAATGTGCGACCCAGAGACCATCTGGTACCATTTGGTCGTGGGATTTAGGACGAGGTATCATGGAAGCTGTGGTTTGGGGAAAAAAGGGATACCTCCTCCTGTCTTAAAAGGGTTTGGGTTTATCTTTTAAGATAATGAAGAATAAAAGACGGCACTTTTTCTTATAGATTGACATTTTATGTGTTGTTCTGTAATCTACCACCAGCTGTTAGAATGTCACATGAAAAAATGCAGAATTTTATTTCTGATTTCCTTGAAAACCAGACTTTTAGCACAAATGCCCAGAATAAACAAGATTTTTTTACATTAAGCTCAATTGAATGATAAAAAAAATCGTTGAAGCCAGAGAAATGAAATTCGCGCTGTATTTCAAGTAGGATTGATTTTCAAATCTACGTTTAGGCATTCGGTTTCTTTGTGTCCTTTTTGTCCACAGAAGTTACACTTGCACGAAATTGAATTGTTTCTTCGAATTTTCCGTTCCTTTGGTTTGATTCACGACGGTTTGCGCTCCGTAGGTCCGAGTTCCGGATCGTTGGTAGTGATGCGGAACGGTATGAGTGATTCTTACATTTTTTATTTAACCGCTGTTACCATTCTCAACCCGTCAGAGTCATATTGGGAAGCTGACGTATCGATACTGTATTAGCAATTGTTTCCAAAATGAGTGGTTTTCTAGTATCCTACTGGCTGTCATCTGCACGCAAAACATGTTTATTTCACCGATGCAAAACAATTTTTGGGCAAATATTGACGCAGGTTAAATCACCGTATCGCTAGGCTGACGACGATTGCCTTGAGACTTGGAACGCTGGCGGCTACTTCTTCTTGCATCTGCAACTTGATCCAGCGGTTTCTCTAGTGACTTACTCAGTTGACGACTCGAACCGAGATGCTTCCAGTGCCGTGGCCGTCGTTAGCGTATCCAGCTGTCTTTCAGGCCTCTGATGAACTGAGCATGAAGAAATATATCAGCTATGGAGAACTTCTTTTTAAAGATGGCATTATGACAGATGGTGTAGAAATTACTGTCTTGCAACTTCCCTTTCAAAGATGCGACGAAATCCAGGATGACTGATGTGGCTGCTGAGAAACGACGGTTGAGACTGATAGAGCCAGCATTTTTTCGAAATGACTCTTCAAGGTTTTGAATTCAATTTCCATTATACAATTATCTAACGCTTTTAAGATAACAGTAGTTGTTAAAACGCTCCATGTACGACGAAACCTTCTCATTTTTGGCGTCATAGCTTTCAAAAGGTGTCACTTATATTGATGGTGCGATTTGCTGACTTCCAAGAGTAGATGTCAAAACTGCTAAGAACCTTTTAAACTGCTCCGAATTCATTATCTCCGATTTACGATTGGTCACCAATTCTGAGTAGGCCCAAAAAGCGTAAATTATCTCAGAACTAATATAAAAAAGCCAAAACAGCGTTTAGTTGGCGAAAACAGGAAGGTCGGAGCAGAAAGTAACTTTGGAGCGACTGATGGAATAGTGGGAACAGATGCGACTTGGAATCGTGACGGAATTTATAAAAACTGACAAACTGAGTGCGATGGCGACTAGCTAATGCTAATGTAATTCACCTTCCACAATTTTTTGCAGTTTTTTTCATCCTCGTCGTAAACTTGTCGTGACGAGGGGCCGAATACCATGCTGCATTTGATATAAGCTACACATCCATCCTTCCAATGTTCTACCCAATCATAGGAAGCCGAGAGCACGGACGTTGGGAGACAATATCACTGATTTCAGGCAGAATGTACTGATGATCACTGGCTGAGTAGTCTCCTAATACTTGTAATGAATTTCGAAATGTCCGTGTAGGACACGGGTGCCGATGGTCTGGCACAAGTGTCAGCGAGCTAAAACAACACCGAGCTCAGCTAACTAGCTTCGCTTAACGACCGCGTACGCGTGCTTGACGACTAGCATTTGCGGGATCATATGAGGCGGGTTCTTGTCGAGCCACGAAGCTACACTACAAAATACTTATCACGCGTACTCTACTCTACAAGACGCACCGATCAATTTTTATTGTCTTTAGAAAAGTTCTATTAGGTGTCAATTAATCTACTCTACAGAAATTCAATATTGTTTTGCCTCGTTAAAGTTAGCGGACACGGAGGCTTGAGACAAACGCAAACATTACACAAAAAGCAACCGTTACTTTCACTGAAGAAGGTCGTTGCATTACAAGGGGAATGTCAAACCTAAAGATGTTAAAGTGGCTGAAGTGAACCACTCATCTCTGCCTAAAGGATGGAAACTTGACGGATGCAGTTTACTTTACACTAGTAAAACAACAAACTAAGCAGTTTCGACGGGGTGACCACCTTATCTCTTCAGGAGCAGCCACTCCTGATCACCACGGGGCTGCTCGACTGCTTATGTTTATTACATACTCTCCAATCGTGTTTCCTCCTTACTAAGGGCTCTGAGGTGAATGTCACGTCAGGTATGGTATCTTCACAGTCAATACGGCGGAAAGTCGGCGTACTTCCGGCGTTTAGTACGACGGGCGCCGTCCTGGCCGCCATTTCTAGGATTCGTTTTCTCCGTGGAGCTGTTTGAGGCATGCCCCATTCGATTTCTTTAGCGTTGAAATCTCCCCCACGAGCACGTTGCCGTCTACGTTCGTGACAGTGCCCTCCAAAGCATTCAGTTTGGCTTGGAAAGATGATATCGATTCATTTGGCATTAGATACACACTAAAGAAGGTGATCCCTGAGCACCGAACTCACATGAAACCATCACAGCCGTATCCACACGAAATCACTATTCCGAACTCAGATGGCGGCAGTATCAGTTTCATCAGGATACCATGATACCAAAGCATTATCACGGTGTTGCTCACTCAGCAGCATAAAGTCAGCTTTCATGTCCCTCGCAAACTGCTCAAGCAGATTTTGGGCGGTTGAACTGCGGTGTAGGTTTAGCTGCAGGATGCGGGTCATCGAAATTCTGATTTTGCCTTGGCGAGGGCTTCCTGGAAAACCCGGCATTTTCCTATGCCCAAAATCGGGTCTTAGATCAGCATCCTTGCAAAGAATACAGTGTGCCTCCTTTCGACACACTTCTTTTATGTCGCATTTCATCGCATTTGTAATATAATGAACTCCTATCGGGTGCTTTGCATACTTGTGGCGTGTGACCATAGCCAAAGCATTAGAAACATTGAAGAGGCGTTGCTCTTCGCCGTATCCTGCAGACAACCCACCCTATTCTTACTTTGCCCTTATTCAGAAATTGTTAGGCGTCCTTTTAAGGTCAAGTCAATGATGGCCATGCGTTGTCCTGTTTGGTTTTCTGGTGTCAGTCTCGCTTTGATCCTGCCCACGCTAGGGAACTCCCTTTTGATGGCCTCTTCCACCTCGGCCAGATCCGTGACGCAGTCAATGTCTCTTTTTTCGATCGACTCGAGCGAGGCTATATTTGCGCTTTTGCCAAGGACTTTTTTACTGCATCCCAGAATGCTTCCCAATTGTCAGCCTCTGCCTCGAATTCGACTAGTGTGTGGCCCGACCGTGTTGGTCGTACTGCTTTAATGGCTGTCTTGGTGTCTTCGGGCCTTACATCTCCCCTGATATCCCGCAACACCTCCACGTAGGATTGGCGATCTTGGGGTTTTACGAGCAGTGGCTGCTGCCGGGATCTTCTTCGGGGCTTCCTTCTCTCCTGCTTCGCATCGTCTTTTTTCTTGTTGGGCATCCGTGCGGACTTTATTTTCTGGCACTTTTTGAAGGAGTTTCTTTCTTCGTTCCTTTTGTCAGCACTACCTGGAATCCCTGATCTGGCATTCCAGACCCATCAAGTGCCTCTTCCTTCCTTATTTTATCCCGATCTCCTTTGTTTGGGCTAGACGATATTCTTTTATTAATGTTCGATGGAGGAGCTATCTGCGCGTGCCCTTTAGACTTAGCCCTCAGCGCTTCTTTAGCCTTCTGGTCCTCTTCTGCCTTTCACCAGCTCCTCGGATAATGCCCTATGTGGTCTAGGAGCTTCTCTAGTTCAAAGAGCCCAATCTTTACTGCTTTGTTGATTTTTGGGGAGTCGCATGCAGATTGTATTCTTTCTAGACCATCTCCCGCTTTTTGGATTAGCGCGTCTTCTTCAAGTCGCTGAGCGACAATTGTACTTTGCGACCACCTTTCTTGGGAAAGGTTATCGTCTTCCGTTTCCGATTACAGTACTTCCGCCACATTTCCGACGGTGGCGATGAAATCACACAATGGCGCTTTATTTGTCTGGTCACTCCTGTCTTTTCCTGCCGTAATCTCTTTGTGGACTTCAGGATGGTTCGTTATTATTTCGGGATTTTACACCCTTGCTTTGGTCGCATCGGTAGCGATCGCAACAGTGAGCATCAAATGCTCGATGTATTTTATATTTTTCTCCACCGCTCGAACATCTGGCGCATCCTCCAGAGTTTCCCGCTCTTCCTTTTTAGGACGCTCTGGCGTTTGCATCATTTTTTTGCTGCGTCCGAACGCCGCAGGGATCTAAATCTGGATAAGACTGTCTGTTAATCTCCGTTTTTCGTCTGTCTTCAATGTCATTGTATTCATCGTCGTGTTTGTCATCGTTATTACCGCTCCCGATGTGCTGTTAACATCGTGGCTCCAGCCACTGGTGGCGTCGTCATTGTTGTTATAATTGCTTTTTTTTGTTGGGTTTCTTAAATCTTTTCTTAGGGTTTTTGGTTGCTTCAGATTTATTGGGTCCCCCTTTGGAGCCGCTACCTCCGTTCGTGTGTGTAGTCGCCTTTTCGGTCCCATGGTTATCTTTGCGGACCAGCGGGACAAGTGCTCAGAGTCAGGCCAGCGCCAAACGGGATTCAGTCTCAACCGAACCTACACCACCAACCCAATGGTGCGAACTTCGAACGTACTCCGAGGCCTGCCAAGGTTTTACCGGGACGGAGACGGTATGATAGTTGAATTGGAGCCGTTCACGCACGAGTGTCACTTCGGCGCTACCGTGCAAAGCAACTAGGTCCAAACCATCATATCCGCCAGCCCAAAGCATCAATTCCAGTTCGTTGTCCAAAGCGTAGTCCAGATTCAGTCGTTACCTGTCATCCTAGGATGGGTCCGTGGGGTGGCGCTCCCCAAAGATTGCTAGCCTCCATGAGTGCTCCTGTCGACCGGCATTCCCCTTGCGGGAATTTCCTCGGCTACGTGGGGGCGGAACTCCCCAAAGAATGGTAGTTTTAAAGAGCATTACTGTCGGCCAACATTTCCCCTGCGGGTAGGTACTCCCCAATAATACTGTTGGCGGTGATCCGATTTTATTTTCTAAGATCTTTAAAAATATTTTGTACGCCGTACAAAGTAGTGATGTGCCTCTATCATTTCGCGCTGTAGCTTGTCGCCTTTTTTGTGGATAGGGAATATAATTGATTGGCTCCACTCTTTCGGCATATGTTCTTGTTGCCAAATGTGCTGGATCACTTTGTGCTTGTGCTCCACTGGAATCTCATCGATGCCCGGCGCTTTATTATTCTTCTTGGTGGAGCCAATGGACGCTCTCCGGAAAGATCTATAGGCTCCGACATTCTGGGGCTGTGCGGAGGGTTGAGGTTGTTGAAAAAATTCGTTCCTTAATCTTGGTTTCATCAGCGATGATATTGCCGATGTCATCACGACAGAGCGTGGTTTTGGGCTGATAACCACGTTTCAGGCTTTTCACTACTTTGTATGCTTGTCATGTGTTGTGGCTCGCTAGACTTGCATCGATACTACTCAATTGGTCGTCATAGTATTTTCTTTTTTGAGATTTCACACGCAAACATGTGATATTTAAATAATTATCAGATAGTGTCAATTATTTTGTTTATTTGATATCCGCAGGCCCATTCTCTTTTTCTTGAAAAGCCGTGGGGCTTTGCTTTTTGAGTGAGCAGATGCGTTCCGACTCCTTTGAGTCATCTCCAATATTTAAAGAATGTGTATGTATGAAATGACTTCATGTAGATGGAGGATGGATTAGGCAAGTAGGCCCTAGTTTAATACAGGTAAAGGGATATTAGGTTTTGGATTGTTGGATGTCCGCTTGTTCTGTTTCGTCTCGCTTTGGTTTTTGTCGGAGGTTGTGGTCTAATACTGAAAAAAATTGCGTCGGAATTTGTATTAAGTTGTTCGTCGATAATGTTACTGTCTATCTTTCTATGATTTGCATTCCGGCAGTAATAGCACCTGTAATGATACTGAAAAAATAAAAAATAAAATTTCCTTTTTTAAGCGCAACATCATCCGCATAGCCGACCAAGCGCGACTCATCTGGCATCTCAAGTCTCAGTAGCCCGTCGTAAGACACGTTCCACAGGTCCGGACCAAGGATAGATCCCTGGGCAACACCCGATGTAATTTCCATCCTTCGTTGGCCCTGTGTCGTGTCGTAGAGTAGGCTTCGGTCCTTTAGGTAGTTTCTCAAAAGCCGCATTAGTTATTCTGGAACTTGAAAAGAGTTTTCCAGCGTGTCCAGAATATCCACCCATCTAGCGGAGTTGAAGGCATTCCTGACGTCGAGTGTCACCAACAGGACGATCCGTCGCTTGGCGCGACTATATGCCTCTGCCTTTTGGACCGCGTTCACCACCTCTGCAATCACATCAATGGTAGAACGTCCTGCTCTAAAGCCGTACTGCCGAGGAGATAGGTCCCAAGCAGCACGAATCGCGTCAGTGAGTCGTCCCTTGATGAGTTTCTCTAGCACTTTCCCAGCCGTGTCTAGCATGCATAACGGGCGGTATGCAGACGGCGATTCGGGATTTCCCTTCCCCTTGCTGATCAGCACGAGCCTCGCCACCTTCCATCGTACCGGGAAAACCCCGTCCCGTAGGCAAGCGTTGAATGTGCTGAGCAGCAAGTCAGGACAATGGTGATAGACGAGCCGCAACACCTCAGCTGGAACACCATCTGGAACTGGAGCCTTCCTCGCTTTCAAGGAGAGGACTGCCTCCTCCAGTTCCAGCTGTGTGAAGAGTGGGCACTCTACTGCTGTTTCACCATGGACAGCGTCAACACGGACGAGATGGGCGGGGAAGAGTCCCCGCACTATCGCGTCCATCTTTTCCGCGTCATGTATACAAGGCTTCCGTAGGGCACCAAGTTTCCCCATGATCAGCTTGTAGCCAAGGCCCCACGGATCCTTGTTCCCATTGTCCACTAGGTCTTGCCAGCAGCGAGCCTTGCTACTGTTGATCAGTTTGCGAAGGCATTATATGCTGCCACCTGGTTGCATGCCTCGTCACGGTTCCGCGCCCGTTGAGCCTCACGCCGAAGCTTGTGACACTCCCTCCGCTATTCAGCGATTTCAGTAGACCACCAGTACACTGGGGGCTTGCCGTGCCGCGGTCTTCGACGGGGCATAGAAGCGCAGCAAGCAGTCGTGATTATGCTCATAGTAGAGTTCATCACGTCTTGAGCTGCCAGTTCTTCCGTCCCCTCCGTAGCTCCCTGCAGCGGCTCACCTGCTGTGAGAACCTTGACGAACCTCTCGACGTCCATTCTTCCAATGTTCCATCCAGTTGTAGAAGGCCGAGAGCACGGACGTCGGGAGATAGCATCACTTATTGTTTGCTCCAGGACTCTTTTGTCCTGGCCTCCTTCTTCTAGATACAGTGCACTTATAAATTCACGCACAAATTCAAAATTCTTACTTGAAACGTTTAAATTTATTTACAGGACTCGATTTTCCCAAAATATTCTTTTCCAATTTAGCTCTCTACTACACAATAACGTAATGATGTTATAATTGCAAAACTGTTTAACCTTGTTCAACATAAAAACATGTAAAATATTTAACAATGATCTAATTAAATACTTTGTTAGCGACCTGTGTATCGCGACGATCTGATGACGACTGATGATTCCCTTCCCACACCGAGCAAAAGGCGCCAGCAGTTCCCACGCACGAAAATGCTGACGCTTGAGCGTCCACAAGCATTCCATGCCCGGAAACCGCTGACGCCCGCGTCTGGTACGGGAAAGGAACTTTGGTTTCGCATTGCAATGCGTTCATGCGGTCACATCATGCATGCAAACGTGGTGTTTGTGTCTTCCGATCGTTTCGCTGACGCGTATAAGTCAACAAAATGATCCGAACATCACGCGAAACTGCTGACACCCGGGTCTGTGGCGATGCAAAATGTGGCCACATGAGACATGCATGCATCTATGATTTTAGCAACTAAGTCAAACAATATTAGTCACATAAGGTGACGAAATTAATTATCCACCTTTGCAAATACGATTTGTAAAATAAAATTTTCACTTAAGTCTAACGCCACTGATCGTGTGGACGGGCATTAACATCCACCCCCCCGTTGAACGGTCTGTTCAACCTCTTCCAGTGTGTGGGGCAAGCTGTGACGTCTAGGCAGTGGCACTGGTCTCGGTCGTTGCGATCGTGGTTGGCAGCTTACATTTTTGGCCTTGCACCGTAGGAAGGCGACAATAGCGAGAACTGCGACGAAGCTCAGATATCCTAGTGCATACTGGTGAACATCATGCACATCCAGCTGGTCCCTCCAGGATAGATCCTGCCCCTTGAGTTGATTTCGCAGATCGTTGATCTCCGAAGTGTGCGTCCGGAAAGGTGTGGGCTCAAGGTGCTGTTGTACATGTCCCAGGTTGTCGTGATCAGTGTAATAATAGGTCTTCGGCTGAGTCGTTTTGATTGAGGATTCATATATGCGGTGACCCTTGATAGTTACTGCATCAGATTTGAGCGTGCAGTCGGGAGTCAGCTGCAGAATTCCGGAGCCCTGCAGTGTCAGGATGGATGTGTTGCCACTGCACACAAGCTGGGCCACCACCGGTGTGGTGAAGGCATAGATCCACTCATTGGACTGTGGGATATTCGTCCACGAGACGGATGTAAGCAGCTCAACTAGGTGACAGTTGGTCATCGTCGGCAATCCCCTTAGCAGCGTCACTTCGCAAGTGCTCATATTGGCGTCCTTGTGATACAACGGATGGGACTGTCGGCACAAGTGGGTGTTTGGCTCCATCCAGTTATAGGCAGCATAATCCATCTCGTTGAGCGGATAGTAGACGTCGCGATGTGGGCTGATGATCAGATAAGGAGCGGTTGGCTGTATAGCAACGAGATGGTTGCGTTTTGCCGTTGGAATTGGTAGGATTCGATAGAGCTCAAACGTTGATACATCGATGAGTGGCATCTTGAGCTCGAAAAGAATGAAGTTCGCATTTGCCTTGGCCTTGATAGATGTTAGCCCAAATAATTTCAGAAAGTCTTCTCGGCCAACAGGGAGACGCTGATTTTCCGGCAGGTGATCCCTGAAGTCGGTCATTGCCGCATTAAGTTGCTGTTGAGACAACAGCAGAGGATTGAAGTTCCCATGCTGTGTGTCTGTGATTACGTCCAAGAGGCTGGATTGGATGCGCTGCAAATTGAGTGTTGCCAGGGTCATCTGGAAAGATAGAATTGAGATTAAATCTGGTACTCGGGCTGCAGTGCCTTCGAGTTGCGGACCCTTGACCTCGTTGGAGAGTTTTGTCAGTTCGTGCTCTATGGAGGCAAAACGTTTTTGAGCCATCTGTTCCGTTTGACCGAGGAGATTCAATGTCGAGTCGATGATTGACGTTTGGTTTTTGAGTAAGGAGTGCAGCTTGGTCTGATCTCCCTGCATCCTTGCCTTGACCTGATCCTCAGCATCTGGTTTGCGCTAGAAAACTGATCGGTCAAGTGTCGGAACTGCTCATGCAGATGCGAGCAGTCAGTTTGTCGAGAATCACGATCACACAGTTGTTGCAGCCAAATCGTGCCGTTCTGCAGCGTGGCCAGCTCCGTCCAGTAGGCTTCTAGGTCATAGTAGACCAAGAGTTTCCACTCGCTTGTCGACAGGAAGGCATTTCCCAATGATTGAAAATGCAGTCCTGGATGTGGTCCAGTTGATGACACCTTGATGGGGTTGGTTACTGTTAGAGGGCTCAGTAGGCAGACCAGCAGGAGCGATAGAAGAGGCGTCCTTCTGCTCCCGGATCGGAGCCCGGTGTGATAAGTATCGGGTGTGTCTGCTTGATGCGGTGCCTCAGGTTGGTTTTGAGTATTCGCTTCAGGCCCAGCTGCTTCAGGTATAGTGTTCTCCGTCACTGGTAGTGGCGCTAGACGATGATTGGGCCTTCTTACTATTCCAGTGGCTGTTTTTACGTCTGCAACTCTGACAAAGCCATCAGCCCCTTGATGCGTGTCAATGATTCGTCCCAGAGGCCATTTCATAGTTGGTAGGTTGTCGTCCTTGATGATGACGATGGTTCCCCGGGTAGCATTTGGTTGACCTTGTTGCCACTTAACGCGAAGTTGCAGTTGGTTCAAATATTCGCGGGACCATCGGCGCCAAAACTCGTTCTTCAAATGATTTATCCGCTTCCATTGGGTATGAAGTTCGCCTGCGACTGGCTCCGCCCGAGCATCCACCATGGCCGTGAGGGGCTCACCGATAAGAAAATGGCCCGGAGTCAACGCCGCCAGGTTATTGGGATCATCGGACATCGCAGTTAAAGGTCTGGAGTTGAGGATGGCCTCCACCTGGACCACCAGGGTATGCAGTTCCTCGTACGTGAGTGTGGCTGATGAAGCGCCCCGGCGAAGCAGGTTCTTGGCTGATTTGACGGCCGCCTCCCACAATCCACCAAAGTAGGGGGCGCGAGGGGGGATGAAGTGAAATTGTATTCCCCGTGTGCTGCAAGAGTCGGTCACCTTGTGTTGACCCTCGGCTGAATGAAGTGATGAAGACAGCTCGCGTAGTTGACGTTGCGCACCTACAAAATTGGTCGCATTGTCGCAATAGATGTCCTTGCAGAGACCTCGTCTCCCGATGAAACGCTTCAGAGCACCGATGAAGGCTACTGTGCTGAGATCGCTCACCAACTCCAGATGGACGGCCTTGGTAGCGAAGCAGCAGAATATAGCGATGTATCCCTTCTGAGGCCGCACGCCTCTACCCCGGTAGTGTATCAGCATTGGCCCGCAAAAGTCGACGCCCGAACGGATGAAAGGGCGAGCCGCTTGCACGCGAGCACCTGGTAGAATTCCCATAACTTGATTGAACAGTTGTGGCCTTGCCTTAACACATCGCACGCATTTTTGAACAACCACCCGGGCCAGCTGCTTCCCCCTGATGGGCCAAAAGCGTTGTCTCATGGTAGCTAGCAGTGCCTGAGCTCCGAGGTGGCAATTATTGCGGTGAATATCCGTCATCAGTAGTCTAGTAAGTGGATTCGCGAACGGCAGCAACATAGGATGCTTGGCCTCGAAAGCGAGTTGTGACGCTTCTAGCCTCCCCCCAACGCGCAGGATTCCGTCCGAATCCAGGAAGGGAGTCAGACTCGATAGGGGGCTGTTTTTGCTGACCTGCCCGTGTAGTTGGATGTCTCGCCGATCCTCACGAAAATCGTGTTGCTGAATACATTTTACGATCACTCCGGTTGCTGTGGAGAGTTCGTGAGTTGTTACTGCACGGCTGCGCGCCTGAGAAGACTGGGAGCTTGTCCTGCAATGCGTTACAAAACGCAGCATATAAACGATCACCCGTTGAAGCCTTCCAAATGAGTTGCCGTGTTGAATTTCGTAAACAAAATGGTTGCTTGCACTAGCTGTTGTTGTCATTGCAATCCTGATTTGTGTTCGCTCGACTTCGCAGGCCTCAGTGCCCTTGTATGGAGGCGGCCAGTCCGCCTCAGGTCTAGTCAAGAAGGAGGGCCCCTGTAACCAGAGCTTGCAGTCCCTTAGCGCAGCTGGCGCCAGGCCACGGGATAGGATGTCCGCAGAATTGTCGTGGGACGCCACATGTCGCCACTGAGTTGGTCGTGACAATGTTTGGATGGTCGAAACACGATTGGCCACGAAAGTGCTGTAGGATGAAGCGGTTGAGTTAATCCACGCCAATGCGACCTCTGAATCGGACCAGAGAACGTGAAAAACATCCGTCAGACTGAGCGCTCTCTTGACTCGACTCGTCAATTCCGCTCCAAGCATGGCGGCACACAACTCCAAACGCGGTACTGTCAACACCTTGATGGGGGCTACCCTGGATGATGATGATGGTAGCTCACTGCGGAACTTGGCCCACTGTGTATGTATTTCGAGTGGCAAAGCTGCGTCCCAGTCTAATTCCAACCGCCATAGCGCCTGCAGGAACAATTTTGCGGTTACGATAACCGGCGCTAGGATACCCAATGGGTCGAACATTCGGGCGATGTCTGAAGCGATCGTCCGTTTTGTGAACTTGACCTCAGCGAGGTCCAAGTTAATGCCGATTTGGAAATCGTCCGTTTTCGGGAGCCAAATTACCCCCAAGGTTTTGATGTAGTCTTCTGACAAGCTACCAAAATCCAGCTGGACCTCCTGATCCTCGACACTGATTTGCTGTAGAAGATGCGGATGATTGGCACACCATTTGTGGAAATGCATCCCTGCACTGGTAAGCATCTGACGCAATTCCTCCTGTGTTCGGATTGCCTCCGTCAAGCTGTCTGCCCCTGTCATGACGTCGTCTACGTAACAATCATGCTGCAAGGCGCTGCTGCCTAAGGGTGCTCGATTTTGTTCGGCTTGTGCCAGAACCTGGAGGCATTTAGTTGCCAAGTACGGGGCACACGTTGTGCCGTACGTAATGGTCTTGAGTCGATAATATCGCAAAGGCTGGGTTGGACTTGTTCTCCAAATCACCAATTGAAAATTGCAATCGTCATGCTGAAGCCTTATTTGCCGATACATTTTGACAATGTCGGCAGTGAAAACGAAGCGTGGCAAACGGAAACGGATCAAAATCGCAAATAGATCATCCTGGATCGTGGGTCCTGTATGTAGGATATTGTTCAGAGAAACGTTCGTTGATGTTTTGCAGGACGCGTCGAAAACCACCCTCAATTTAGTGGTACTACTACCTGGTTTCAGGACGCAATGGTGCGGCAAAAAATAATGTGCTTTCTTATTCGCTGACCATGTGATTTGCTCCATATGTCCCAGTCGTTCGTATTCGTCCATGAATTCGCAATACTGCCGTCTTAGGTCGGGGTTCTTCTCCAGTCTGCGCTCTATCGCCATGAATCTGCGTATGGTAACGTCCTGCGAGTCACCCAGCCCTTTGGGATCTTCCTTGAAGGGGAGCCGTACCAAGAACCGGCCATCGGATTCACGTTGAGTCGTCTGGGCGAAATGTACTTCGCACGCTCTTTCAGTCGCTGTGAGATTGTGTTGTGGATCCGATACCTCCTCAACCTCCCAGAATCGCTTGATAGCTTGAGTCAGCTGAGTCTCTTCCGTGAGGACTCCACACGTTACTGGTAGCCCTTGAGGTGTTACTACCTTTCCGGCAACAATCCAACCGAGGAGCGTGTTCTGGAGCACAGGGAGTTCAGGGCCCAACTTGATTTGCCCGATGGCAAGAACTTCGTAGAAATGCTCCGCACTCAGCAGCATGTCGATTCGCTCCGTTCGATGGAATTCAGGATCCGCCAGCTTGATATTCCCAGGAATCTGCCATTCCGATGTGTCCAGACTCTGAGAATGTTGAGGAGATATGATTTGATCGAGGACGTAGGCCTCCAACTGCGCGGCATATCCAGACACTCTGGATTTTAGGCCAAGCTCCACCTTACGATGCGCCTTCTCGATGTTTCCACCCACTCCCTCAATCAGTGCAAATTGCGGCGAAGCCGCTAGCCCTAGTTTCTTGATAATGCGCTCGGTTACTAGGTTGATTTGCGAGCCAGGGTCCAATACTGCTCGGCAGTCGGTCACTCTTCCATTGCTGGCAACCACCTTCACAACGGCTGTGCTCAATAGAACATTTTTCCTCGCTCCAGGTTGCATGAGAGCCGTCAACGTGAGGGCGGGCGGCACAGGTGGCGGCTGAATGTCTGGCTTCTTGGCTGTGGAGCCAGGCGTTGTCATCTTGGTCTGCTTGGAGATTTTGCTTCCCGTCATATGTAACAAGGTATTGTGTTTTCCGGCGCACTCCTTGCAGCTTCTTGCCGCGCAGCCGGAAGACTGGTGACCTTCTCGCAAGCAATTTACACATAGCTTCTTTAAACGTACAAGGTTTAGCCTTTTCACAGCGTTGTCTTGGAGAAACTCAGGGCAGTAGTATAGCGGGTGATCCTGCGAGCACCTTGGGCATCGCAATGCAGCCACGGCGGCCACGGTAGCTTTGGTAACCTTCTTGTGATTGCGGTCTGGGTCCTTAGGCGTACTACCAAGCGCTTCGAGTGCCTGGAATCGCACTTGTAGGAAATCCAGTAAACCCTTCAAAGGTGGCAGCTCGCGCGGGTTAGCTAAAGATTGCTGATAAAGGGCATGCGTTGTCGAATCCAATTTTCGCAGCAAAATGTGCAGTAGCAATGGATCCCAATCCCTTGTGGATATTTGCAGGTTTTCCAGGCCTCTGAGACACTCTTGTGTGGTGTCATGCAGCGACTTTATGCCTACCGCTGACGGTTTTTTACTGGCCTGAGATGGCTGCCCAATTAATTTGTCGATGAGGGCCGACACCAAGAGTCGTCGATTGTCAAATCTCTCATTAAGTGTCTTCCAGGCAGTTTGATAATTTTCGTCTGACAACGCAAAGTTTCTGATCAAGGATCCAGCCTCTCCTGTAAGGTTAACCTTCAGATACCAAAGCTTCTGGCACGCGGACATCGGCTGGTTATGCACCATTTGCATAAACAAATCCCGGAAATGTCGCCAGTGGAGGTAGTCTCCGTTGAAGGTGGTCAAAGCAATTTTTGGGAGCACCAAGCCTGGAGTCGCAGCAGGCGTAACAGACGAGGGCGGCATTTCGGTGGTGGCGTTGACCTTTACTTGCAAGCGAGCAATGCAGTCCTGCACGTCCTCCTCCAACCGGACATGCTCTTCTAAATTAAAGCCCTGCGCTTCAGGATCCTCACAGGATTCATAGACTTGCTGATGAAGCTCATCCAATTGTTGCCAGCCTCGCTGCACCGCCTCCGCTCTAGCCTTACACCAAGTCTTCGTGTTTTCTGGCGATTCTGGGCGAGCCATCGTCCTTCTCAGTGAATCTGACGAGGCCCGATACCGTCGCAACTTGCATGTGAAAACTGCATTTTTCTGTACCGAGACCAGTGCGGCTGAAGGCTTGTCATTGCTATCGTGTGCTGATGAGGGTGGCTGCGACATTGGCAGTGCCGTGCCCTTTAGAGCGTTGATCCTTTCGAGGAAGTGCTTCTGAAAAGTGTCGTAATTTATCTTGGTCGTTTCATACGTTTCGCCCTTGAAGTAGTCGTGTTCCGGTGTGATTTCGGGTAAGGATCGAACTTCGGTGTCCTTGCGTTCGAATTCCTCCCAGGCAGTTTCTAAACGCCGAAGCCGCTCTTCATAGTAGCCGACATCTAGTTTGCGGCTGGCCGAATCCTTCTTATAGTTGGAGATTACGGCTTCTACAGCTCTGGCCAATACCTTCAGCTCCCGGAACACGACCTCCGTATCAACCATTTTATTTTACGCACGCACGACAGGCACGTTTACCGGCACAACACCACCACCACTTGACACTGGTAATCCAATTTCAGACGAGATTGCGAGTGTTAATCTCGCCGGGGCCTCCAAATGTTTGCTCCAGGACTCTTTTGTCCTGGCCTCCTTCTTCTAGATACAGTGCACTTATAAATTCACGCACAAATTCAAAATTCTCACTTGAAACGTTTAAATTTATTTACAGGATTCGATTTTCCCAAAATATTCTTTTCCAATTTAGCTCTCTACTACACAATAACGTAATGATGTTATAATTGCAAAACTGTTTAACCTTGTTCAACATAAAAACATGTAAAATATTTAACAATGATCTAATTAAATACTTTGTTAGCGACCTGTGTATCGCGACGATCTGATGACGACTGATGATTCCCTTCCCACACCGAGCAAAAGGCGCCAGCAGTTCCCACGCACGAAAATGCTGACGCTTGAGCGCCCACAAGCATTCCATGCCCGGAAACCGCTGACGCCCGCGTCTGGTACGGGAAAGGAACTTTGGTTTCGCATTGCAATGCGTTCATGCGGCCACATCATGCATGCAAATATGGTGTTTGTGTCTTCCGATCGTTTCGCTGACGCGTATAAGTCAACAAAATGATCCGAACATCACGCGAAACTGCTGACAACCGCGTCTGTGGCGATGCAAAATGTGGCCACATGAGACATGCATGCATCTATGATTTTAGCAACTAAGTCAAACAATATTAGTCACATAAGGTGACGAAATTAATTATCCACCTTTGCAAATACGATTTGTAAAATAAAATTTTCACTTAAGTCTAACGCCACTGATCGTGTGGACGGGCATTAACACTTATCTCAAGCAGAATGCACTGGTGATCACTGGCTGAGTAGTCCTCTAATACTTTCCAGTTGTGTATCCTCCGTACTAAGGACTCCGAGGTGAATGTCACGTCCGGTATGGTTCCCTCACAGCCAATACGGCGGAAAGTCGGCGTATTTCCGGAGTTTAGTACGACGAGGGCCGTACTGGCCGCCATTTCCAGGATTCGTTTTCCCCGCGGATCCGTCTGAGGCATGCCACCTTCGATTGCTTTAGCATTGAAGTCGCCCCGAACGAGCACTTTACCCTCTGCGTTCGAGACAGCGCCCTCCAGAGCATTAAGCTTGGCTTGGAAAGATGATATTGGCTCGTTAGGCGTTAGGTACACACTAAAGAAGGTGATCCCTGAGCACCGAACCCACACGAAACCATCCCCCCGTCCACAACTCTCCGCTTGTCACTGTTCCGAACCCAGATAGCTGCAGTACCAGTTTCATCAGAGTACCATAATGCAGGACTTTTATTATGGTGTTGCTCACTCAGCAGCAAGAAGTCGGCTTTCCTGTCCCTCGCAAACTGCTCAAGTAGATTTTGGGCGGTTGAACTGCGGTGTAGGTTTAGCTGCAGGATGCGGGTCATCGAAGCTCTGATTTGGCCTTGGCTAGGGCTTCCTGGAACACCCGGCATTTTCCTGATCCCAAGACGTGTCCAAAATTAGGTTTTGGATCAGCATCCTTGCAAAGAATACAGTGTGCCTCCTTCGTACACTCTTTTCTTTTATGTCCCATTTCACCACATTTGTAACATAGGGAACTCCTATCGGGTCCTTTGCATACTTGTGTGGTGTGACCATAACCAAGGCATTTGAAACATTGAAGAGGCGTTGCTCTTCGCCGTATTCTACAGACAACCCACCCTATTCGTACTTTGCCCTTGTTCAGGAATTGTTCGGCGTCCTTTTCGGTCGTCAACTATGGCCATGCGTTGTCCCCTGTTGTTTTCTGGTGTCAGTCTCGCTTTGATCCTTCCCACGCTAAGGAACTCCCTTTTGATGGCCTCTTCTACCTCGGCCAGATCCGTCACGCAGTCAATGTCTCGTATTTCGATCGTTGCCATCGGCTCGAGCGGGGCTATAGTTGCGCTTTTGCCGAGGACTTTCTTTACTGCGTCACAGAATGCTTCTTTATTGCCGGCCTCTGCTCCGAATTCGACCAGTATGTGGCCCGACCGCGTTGGTCGTACTACTTTAATGATAGTATTGGTGTCTTCGGGCCTTACGTTTCCCCTGATGTTCCGCAGCACCTCCGCGTAGGATCGGCCATCTTGGGGCTTTACAAGCAGTGCCTGCTGCCGGGGTCTTCGTCGGGGCTTCTGCCTCTCCTGTTTTGCATCAGGTCCTTTTTCTAATTGGGCATCCGTGCGAATTTTATTTTCTGGCTTTTTTGAAGGAGTTTCTTTGCGGCTTTCTTCGCTCCTTTTGTAAGCACTGTCTGGAACCCCTGATCTGGTGCTCCACGCCCGTCAAGTGCCTCTTCCTTCCTTCTTTTATCCCGATCTCCTTCGATTGGGCTCGACGCCATTCTATTATTGACTTTTAATGATGGAGCTATCTGCATGTCGCCTTTAGATTTTGCCGCAAGCGCCTCTTTAGCCTTCTGTTCATCTTCGGCCCTTAACCAGCTCCTCCGATAGTGCCCTATGCGATCTAGGAGCTCCTCTAGTTCAAGGAGCCCTTCCTTTGCTACTTTGCTAATTTTTGGGGAGTCGCATGCAGCTTGTATTCTTTTCAGAACATCTCCCGCTTTTCGAAGTAGTCTTTCCTCTTCGTATCGCTGGGCCGCAATTGTACCTTGCAACCATCCATGGGAGAGGTTTTCGCGTTCCGTTTCCGAGTGCAGTACTTCCGCCACATTTTCAACGGTGGCGGTACAATCACGCGGTGTCTGGTCACTCTTTGCTTTTAGTACCGTAATCTCCTCGTTTGCTTCTGGATTTTTCGTTGCAATGTCGGGATTTGTGACCCTTGCATCGGTCGCTTTAGTAACGATCGCAGCCGTGACAATCGAATTTTCGGTGCTCTTTATGTTATCTTCCACTGCTCGAACACCTGAAGCATCCTGCCGAGTCTCCCGCTTCTCCTTAATAGGACGCTCGGGCGTTCGTATAATTTTTTTGCTGCGCCCAAACGCCGCAGGAATCTGTCTGCACCAGACTGTCTGCTGTTCTCCGTTTTTCGTCTACCGTCACTGTCGTCGTGTTAGTCTTCGTTTTTTTCGTGGTTAGTACAGCTCTCGATGTATTGTTGACATCGTGGCTGCAACAGCTGGTTGCGTCGTCATTATTATTTTTGGTTTCATTTTTTGAATGTTTTTGATCTTTTGATTTTGTTTGCTCCATTTTATTGGGTCCCCGCTCGGAGCCGCTATCTCCGTTCGTGTGTGTAGTCGCCTTTTTGGTCCCATGGTTATCTTTGCAGAGCAGGGAGGCCATGCGAGGGTTGGCACAAGCCCTTATGGGGACAAGTGCTCAGAGCCAGACCAGCGCTAATCGGGAGTCCGTCTCAACCGAACCTACACCACCAACCCAATGGTGCGAACTTCGAACGTACTCCGAGGCCTGCCAAGGTTTTACCAGGACGGAGACGGTATGATAGTTGAATTGGAGCCGTTCACACACGAGTTTCACCTCGGCGCTACTGTGCAAAGCAACTAGGTCCAAACCATCACATCCGCCAGCCCAAAGCGTCAATTCCAGTTCGTTGTCCAAAGCGTAGTCCAGATACAATCAGAGTCGTTACCTGTCATCCCAGGAGGGAACCTCACGGCACCCTCCATATCCTCGGGTCTGTGGGGGCGGCACTCCCCAAAGAATGCTAGCCTCCAAGAATGTTCTTGTCGACCGGCTTTCTCCATGCGGGAATTTCCTCGGGTAAGTGGGGGCGGAACTCCCCAAAGAATGCTAGCCTCCATGAGTGGTCTTGTCGACCGGCATTCCCCCTGCGGAGTTTCCTCGGGTACGTGGGGGCGGAACTCCCCAAAGAATGCTAGCCTCCAAGAGTGCTCTTGTCGACCGGCAATCCCCCTGCGGGAAAATTTTTCGACCTTGGTGACGATTTCTCTTCACTGGAAATCTACCTATGGGTGGTTCCCAGTTATTCAGGTTGCATATGAAAGGTAATATATTAAGGTATAATAATTAGGTTTTGGTGGCAATTCATTAACCGTCCTTGCAGATTTTAATATTAAAACATGGCAAAAATAGCAACAAAATAGTATCTTTAGAAATTTCACTGTAAGCTATCCGTTACTTTCTAACGACGATAGAGAGTTGAATTCTATTTCAGCAAATTGTGTTGCTTTAGGTAATGCTTCTGGTAAAGGGCATGTTAATCGAACAATGGTTAGAAAAATATATATTTTCATGATTTTAGCGTCAATTTATCTCCATCACCGTTCAATACATGGGTGGATTTGAATGATCAAGGATGCATATTATAGCTAATATAATATGGTTGATTGTGTGAAAATTTAATGGCTCTTCAATAAGTAAAATAACTAATAATAACAGTGCCATTTATAAATTTAGATATAAAAATGTTATTAAAGTGTGATTTTATATGAAACATATTCAATTCTCTAGTCTCTTTCAATACCTTTTTCACTAAATGTTTGGGTTTGGTGTGTAGGATGGATGTATCCAAACTTTCAAACTTACGGAGGGTCTTAAATTATGGTTTCCTTTCATAAATTGAGTGCTTTTTCGAATCTTCATCAAACTGAACATTTCAAGTTGGATTCAGCGTAAAGATATCAAACCTTCTATAATATGTTACTTCAATACTTGTTTAACTATCATCATACATTGTTTTATATTTTGGCGGAAAATGTGTACGGGTCATATTTGGAATACATTTGGTAGACTATATTCCAAGAAAATTTATAACTGTTTCTCGTGTAACGTTATGCTTCAATAATTTTTATGTGTAATTGGTATGTGAATGAGTTTTTTGGAAAATCCAAGCCGTTGGGGAATGTGAAGTAAATGTGAGCTTTTAAGATAAAAAAAAAAACGAAATGATTGCTGCGAGAAAAGCAGAATGCATTGGTTAATATGAGCTCCATCAAAAATTATTCTTCTCATGAGAATTTCGAACATGTTGAAAAAAGTTTTAAAACTTGTAGAAAAAAAGAAAACCGATTTCAAAACGTACTAAAAAGGTTGAAATAAAATTTATGGAATCGGAGCCAAATCAGTTCCCCCGTTGTGAAAAATTAATAGCATGAACTTAATCAATCGTAACTGAAACGACGAAAAACTAATCTGGCTATGGTACCATAAATTTTATTTAACCCTTTTTAGTTCGTTTTGATGTCTGTTTTTCTTTTGTAAATGTTTTTTTACATCATATTCTACAAGCATACGGATCGAAATATGGAGCATTTTGCTTGACTGAATAGCAACATAAGGGTCTTCTAATTAAAGTGAACATGATTCTAATGCAATCAATAAAATTTCGCACCGTTATCTATTCAATTATGAAAAAAATCCTGGCTTAATCGACTTTTGCTGATTTAAAATGGCCATAAGATGTCGAGGGAAACGCTTCAGACCTTTCGTAATCTTATTAAGTGCCTTTTTTTTAACAGTTTAGATGATTCAGATATAGTAGATAATACCAGTAGCTTCAATATGCTATGTGAGGTACTTTGCTGCTTACGTGATATAGACGTATATATACATACGAGTATAGACGTGATCTCGTTTTATGTCAACAGAGATTCCTGCAATTTTCAATACATTTCAATTGGGGTGGTTAGTATTATAAAGCAGAATAGTGCAGTCTTCTGAAATTTTTTAACACAAGCGCACTAAAATATTTTGTTTCTTTATTGCTGATTTGAGCCGAACAAATCTTGTTATATCAAAATTATTAATACTTATTTTTGCTTATCAACAGAAAATATCCTTAACTAAACTTTCTTTGAGTTTTTCAATGGATCTAATTTTGTTGCGTTGTCTTATGTCCTATAATAGCACATATTGTCTTTCCTCTCTATAACTTAACCGGTGTGGGAGGCATTTGATTTTGGCTTTCCCAATCAATTTCACTGAAATCGATAACAATTCGACTTTGTTTCGTTTCATACTTGCGATATTTCACACCGCATTTATCTAAAAGTAGCTTTGAAGCAATTGTACTATCTTTTGTACAATGTTTGTCCGACATATAAATGACTTCCACTATTCCTGATTGAATTATAAGCTTAGCACATTCGTTACATGGAAACAAAGCTACATATAAACGTGATCCACGTATATCAGCTGCATTCTTATTTAAAATTGCATTTGCCTCCGCATGCACTACATACATGTATTTATTCTCCAAACTGTTGTTGCTATTCTTCGACCATGGAAAATCGTCGTCACTGCATCCTCGCGGGAAACCATTATATCCTGTACCCACAATACGATTCTCACTGTCAATTATGCATGCTCCAACTTGTGAAGCAGGATCTTTGCTTCTTTTCGCCGCTAGAAATGCTGTAGCCATAAAATAATCATCCCAAGATAGATAGCCTTCACGTTTTTGTGATTTCGATGGAGTTATTTTTAATGCATCAAGGTAACCTTAAAGAGAGGTTTGTTTTTGAGGTTTTACACCAATGAATCTTGAACCATACCTTCTAAATTATTTATAATATTGTTTTCCATTTGTGCCGAGTGGATTGTGATTCAGCATCAACGCAACAACTGTCACAAAATTAACCAAGAGAAATGGGCGCGAAAATTAAAAATTTGATATACAGATAAGTTAAGGTTCGAACCGTGAAAAGAGAAGGTTGTTGCACATAATAGATTTCGAACAAACTAGCATGTTTGTCTTTTATTTAGGTTAGGAAACGGTAGAGCGTTGCTCGGCTGATCAAATACGTATTAACGTTTTCATAATGTGCAGTTAAAATTATCGCATCCGGTGTGAAATTCTTAACCAAAAAAATAGTGGTCATTTGTATAAAATATAAGCGAAGAAGTATGTAATTTGATGATACCATCGTTTCCAACCGTCAACAAGGCTCAGTTTGAGATGTTTACTCGAAATTAAATTGAATAATTTAAATCGGAAGTGATTGATTGTGGTAGTGATTGAACTAAACAATGATTGCTAAATTTACTTACCAAAATCGCTGGTCTAACTATTATAAAATTTAATGAACCGCCTATCAATTGCAATTATATCGTGAAAACTTCAGCACGTGAAAAGCACTTAAATAAGTCTTGGGTGAGTATCGGCACAGCAAAGTTATTGACAGATTGATTTTAAACTTTTGTGTTCATACTTATTAAGTTAACTTTTATAATTAATAAATATAAGTATAAGTAATTTAGTATAATAAGCTTTATGGTAAAAATTTATTTTGTTTCAATATTTCTATCAGCATCATCTATGGTGCAGCGCGAAATCGAGTTAGCCCCTAATCGTCACGATTTCTGACCTTGTTTGGCCAGTTTATGGCTCCCTGTATAGATCTGTTGTTTTATTCTACTAAGTCTTCCGAGCTTTCTTCGACTTCTCTCCTGAACGCTTCGATTGTGCTCTCCTTTTTAACGTTCACCAAGATCGTCGGTTCTCTTCCATCCCTCCCAATGGCAAGCCCATTGCGGTTTTGCATAGTCGTATACAGACATAGATGGGTAGTACAACTTGCTGTTGTAATGCTGTCTCCATTCTGCTCCATACTTTAAGGCCTAAAATTTTAGTTTTGTAAGTGATTTGTATATGCGAAACTCACTTTTTACTGAGCACATCTCTGGACCTTAGAATGAAAATTACTGCGAAATATGTTAGGCTTAGTTACGTCTCAACGATTGTAAGACTGCGGAAGCTGGTCGCGTGAATCGAACAACGGATGCCCCAAAAAGTATTTGTTGGGAGAACTGAAGGGCGGAGACCAGTGGGGAAACCGAGGAAACGCTAGTCTGACTCGATCGACGAAGACATTTCATCGCTGCTCGGATTCCGAAATTGGAGGACACGGTCAATGGACCGAGACAGTTGGAGGCGCTATTTGCAGGAAGCGAAGGCCCGAAAGTGGCTACGAAGAAGAAGAAGGCTTAGTTGCGGTGTTAATTCTTTCCCAGATTTTATATTTTTCTATACCCTTTTCCATTAAGGTGTGCACCTAACTATGGGAACTATCCACGCTTCAAGCGTGTAGTCTTTTAAGGCCTTCTTCATGCTTCCCTTGTGCTATATTGTAATGTGACGCCTACGCCCGGGAATCGAAGTGATTCCGATCCCGAACCCTTGTAACCGGCCAGATGGATATGTCCTCGAAGTGCCAGCGGACTACATCTGTCGTGCGGATATCGTTGTGCAGAAAATATTTTTTTTTTCTGTCCAAATATTTAGATCCGTGGATATAAATATTCGAAATATAGAATTAATCCAACCCCGGCACATTTCGAGACATAGCCATCTGGAAATGCCCCTCCACCGTGGCCATCGAGAAAACTATGCCACTGGCGACATCTGGAGAGGCACATTGCCGCCATATGGCGTGCCATTCCACACACAGATGTTTGTTCCGAGGTGACAACCGGGATTTTTGACAGCCACATGTCGGCTTCGTTTTTCGTTGCTGTCGTCTGCTATCGTGTCCATTGTCGTGAATCGCAAAATTCGTGAAGTTTCTGTGTTTCCCGTAAAAAGTGGGCAATTGTTACATTAACTTCCAAGAAATGTTATAGTTGTACCAATTATGCTGGTGGTTAAGTGTACGAGAATCTCCGGGTAAGCTCGTTGTACGCGCTGAAAGGTTTCGGAAACGAAAGGGAACTCTGTCAAACTCGGCAGGAAGATCAACAGGCTCCAATCATGAAAGAGGTTAGTTTAGTTAAAAAAAGACTTAGGAAATATTAGAAAATTTTGTCTAGGTGAAGGTGAGGCTAGAAGACCTGACGATCAGCAAAATCAGCAATTAGATGGGAGTCCTTTACGCGGAACCAGTATTATATATAAAGGACACGAATTTACCCAAATCCGTTATCATATGCCAACAGCTTGTGAGGTTTGCACCAAACCATTGTGGCAATTGTTTAAGCCGCCGGCGGCCTATGAATGTAAAAAACTGTCGCAACCAAAATCCACTAGAGCTTTGCTGCTATTATTGCGAAGCTATGCAGCGGCTGATCACCTCATCAAATTTAACGTTGCGTGAACTGCGGACTAAGTGGGAATATACCTTCGATAAAACAATTTCTCTTAATGAATCCAGTAGGAGAATAATTCAACACCAAAATGATTTGACACTTCTTAATGCGGAAATTCGAAGTAACGCTTGCTACTTTGTTCAGATTGATCAATTGGCATATCGCTTGCAATCCGCAGTACAGATTGCAGTCTTCGGTAAAATTGATGAATACCTAGCATCTATCGACGCAAGTCTTTTATTTATAAAAAAAAAACGATACTTGTAAAGATTCAGCAACGTACATTGTACGGTATAAACATATGCTATTAAAAGTTATCAACGTTATTCGCGGGTATGCTTCTCACGTTATCAAAAATGCGGCGCTAATATTGAAAGTTGATCGCGACAAACAAATGATTGTTGTGGATGAATGCATTGAGAACATCTCGATAGCTGAGCTCCAAGAACTTTTACCGGGTCATCAGCCACGTTATATTGTTTACACGTATCGTATGGTTCATGACGATGGTCGAGTTTCATACCCGATGTGCTTCATTTTTATACACCAAGAGACAGTCATATGAGTCTTCAAATGATGTATGCCGGTACTAAATCAGCGGTGCAAAAGGAAGTTGGAGTGACAAAAGTATTTGAAGTACGCGATCTGGATGATTTGACGGAGGAATGGCTTCGGGAAAAAAACTGAAGTAAATAAACCATACCAATGTTGCATCAGAAGAGAGCAAACTACGCCAATACTCGACGAGCATAACATGAAACAGAATGCTATGTAATAGCAAATACCAAGTCGAAAAAATACCATTAGTTTTAAATATTCACCAAAATTTTGCTCACATTTAAAGTATATAATTTGAATGCCTTTTTAAGTAGTAGAGAATAGAAGTAGAAATGGACTTTTTATGATAACCATACCATGATTTTATAATATGTTAAGGATAAAGCTCTGAAATAGAAATATTCAAATTCAAATCGATAATTTTAATCGGGATTATTTATACAAAAATTCAAAAATCAGTCTTGCCGAAAATTTTATAAAACGTAGATTATTAGAAACGAAATGTATCGTTTATAGCAATAAATGTTGTGATTTGGATATTTTTTTAGATTTGTTCAGAAAAAAAATTAGTATAACTTTTTATAACAAACAATCCAGTGTTCAAATTTATCAGGCAGTTTACGGTCTGAAGTCTTAAAAAAGTAAATAAGAATCAAATAAAGGATAACGATACAATATATGCAACTTAAATTTAATTACCCTAGATAAAAACAAACAAAACGGTAGAATTTCAGACTTAAGTTAATAACATCAATTTAAATGTATTGCAGGATTTAGAAGCATGTAAAGATTTAACTTTAGTTTATGTATCGATTATTACATTAACACAACAGAATTAACAACCTGAACAACTGTCAAGAGAACGCGTAAACGGCAAGCTGGAACGAAAAGTAGACAGCACACCGACAGAGAGAGCATTTAATTTAAATACACCACAAGGCGGATTTGTTCGAGCAACAAACGACTGAGCCTAATTTTGTATTTAGATGAAGCAAAAATCATTTACTAATAATATGAACACATGACAACCAACCAACCACAACACGATAATTTGCATTATCTTAGTTTACTTTACTTTAGCTTAGTTATGTTACATTAGTTCCATACTCTTTTAACCTTTGAATTATTAAGGAGAAAATCAATTTCAACAAATTTGAACAAGGATTAGTAAAATGGCTATTAACCGTATTTTTCAATAATCATTAAACCTAATATTAAACACGAATGATTAATTGTATAAAATCCTCATATAGATTACGACAAAATAGGATATTTAATTAAAGTAGCTTACAGGATAAGGATAGATAAAAATAGAAATATCAATAGAAAAATTATATAAATTTTTTTTTTGAACTAAATAAAAATAACATGAATTGCTAGATAACTAACGACTTTCCTTTTCAGTGGCTCGTTCTTTTTCAGCGTGAAAGGGAAGTGCAGGGTAGGTATGCCGTCGCGAGGTTAGGGTTTCGGCAAATCCGCTGAAGTCGGTTTCGCGTCGCGCGCGGTACGCGGTACCTTTGCTTGTTTCGTCATTTCTTTAGAGTAGTTTTCTTCGGTTTAAGTTCGAGTAGTATATTTTTCGGTACCGCGTCGGTGAATCGGTAACGCGCCTATGGGATTTTGTAGCGTTTTTGATTTGAGATCTGTGGATAGATCACATCCAGAACTAACGTAATGTAGGTTTCTCGTTCTGGATGAGTAATTGTTGACGCGTTTGAAAAACGGGCAAGTTCAGGTGACTGAAATATTGTAATTGAGCGTAATCCATTCGGAGACCCGCGACCGAAATCCTCTCCGAACTAGCTGGCCGACAAGCAGTCATCGCATGAATGGGTTACGGTGCACGGATTGGTTGACCTGTTGGTACCATCCGTTGGCACTACTCAGACTTAACGTCTAGAACCGATGAGAGGTCGGTTCCGCGTTCGATCTGAAAGAGAAAAATCATTACAAATGGCGCCCAACGTGGGGCCAAAAACATCCTAAGGGGGAAAGAACTTCGCGTCTTCTGACGAGTTGGTCCTTTACGGAGGATGTAAGGTACTTTGGTACTCGGGTCCCACTATCAGGAGCAGTGGAATTGTGTGATACACACTCGCAGTCGCTTCACGTGAGTTGTAGCTTCCGCTCTCCTTTGTTTGATTTTTTTTTCTCGCGACAGAGTCCTTCCGATGTGTTGTCCTAGGCCAACCCCTGTAAGGACCTTCTATTTTCTTGATGGAACTGCCAGTCTGATGGGTTTACCTATCAGCATGGACTCTCAAGAAAATAGAAGGCTACCTTGCCTTTATGTCGCGGAAGGATTCTAACTATTTTTTATGCGTGTTAGACGAGTGGTATCGGTTCAACGTTCGGTGGCGTACGCTGGAGTTGCGAAGCCCGGAATGCTTCCACGCGTCGGGAATTTTGACCGCGTACTAAAATCGTTACGGTAGCTCTACCACTTGTCTCGTCGAGTCACTTTAACGTAGATTAGAAACGGTTTGTAATGTATGTGGGGATGGGGATAACTTTCGTAAATCGACCAAAAGCACCCTTTCTTCGGCAGACTACCACGCACTCTCTTTTCCCGTTGAAGGAGTCGACCACTGAAAAGGAAAGTGTATCAAATAATTTTTTTTTCTTCTATCATTAGCTCGCCACTATCGGCCACTAAGTTAGTCTTAAGCTTTTATATTTTAGTGTTACATTTCTTCTCTTTCACAGTAAAACGTACAACCACCAAAACCAGTAAAAATGGCAACGAAGCGGACCCCAGAAAAGCGGTGGACCCGGTCCAAAACGGTCCAACCCGCGAACTGTGGAATCTGTTTCGAGGACGTAGTGGAGGGGGTACACAGCGTGCGATTGGATTGTGGACATCTATTCCATCGTGCCTGTGTACAACAGCTCCTCCTCACGTCAGAGAGTTGCCCATTATGTCGGCGACCCATCGAGCGGACCGCCCTAGACGTCCCCATCGGAACGCCCCTACCAACGCGTGGAGCAGTGGCGAAAGGAGCTCCAGAAGCCGAACCGTCACAACCACTCTTAGACCTGCAAGGAGCAGTAGGCGGTGAAGTTCCGGCTGCAAGTGTCGTGTCCGAGGTGACAACCATGCCTTCCGCCCACTCCATTGACACCCTCGTGGCGTTGATGAGGGATATGTCGGAGAGGATTGGAAACCTGGAGGGAAAGCTCCAGAATCTCCCTATGAGCCAACCACCCAGTCGCGTGAGAACTCCGCTTGGCTGGGAGCCAAATCCCAGTGTGGCGATGCCCCACTCCCGACAATCCGAGCAATGGGTCCCACCCCCAAGGAACTCGGGAATGGATCCCAGAGCTCCCGAATACAGACCGCGACACAGTACCGGACCACCGTTGGTACCTCCAGCCCCCGAGGCAGTTCAGTACCACAGGTCAATCGAGGATGTGATTCCCCCCGGGAACGCATTGGCACCTTTTCGAGACCCGACGCCTCGTATCATGGAGAGTTGGCGCCTGAACTTTACAGGGTTCAACGATATGATATCGGCGGACCGGTTCCTTTTCCGGATTCAGGCGTTGGTATCCAGCACCCTGGGAGGTGATTCCTCGGCCTTCCTCCGGCATGCACATCTTTTGTTCAGCGGCGACGCTGCCGACTGGTACTGGAGCTTTAAAGAGTCAACGCCACGTCCCACTTGGCACTCTTTCAGTGCAGCCTTCCGCAATCGATTTGAGGATGGCTTCACTGAGAGAGAGCTAAGAGATCAAATAAAGAAACGGAAACAAGGCGCTCACGAACCGTTCGACCAGTACTACACCAGTATAGTGAGATTGAGCACTCGCCTGCGAAATACCATGCCCGAGGACGAATTGGTAGAAATTATCAGAGAGAATATGCGCTGGGATCTCCAGAACAGCCTTCTGCATTTTCCCATCAACACCATACAAGGATTGCGCCTCCATGCCCGCAGACAAGAACACTTGGATGAGCGGCGTGGTACCTTCCGTCCACAACCTCGCATAACGGGACCAAATCCCCGAAATCATCACACCGCGGAGTTGATGGCAGCGGACCACCTGCTTGCTGATCCAGTACCAGTACCGAGGAGCGGAGCACCACCGGAGCTTGAGGACCCAGCCTTGATTGATCGACCCTCCCTTGAAGCAATTACAAGCCCGACAGTCTGTTGGAACTGCCGACAACCGGGACATCGGTTCTATGCATGTCCAGCGGAGCCGACGCTTTTCTGCTACCGCTGCGGGAAGGCCGACACATACGCACCTGATTGTGCAAATTGCAAAGGGCGAAAAAACTTGCCACCGAGTGCCGCGACCACCCGTCGGCACTCCTAGACCCCGGACGAACCAATCCAGACCCCATCACCAGCTATGACCCAGCTCCCAACATGACTCCAACTCTGCTGACTCGCACCGCTAAACACAGTTCTCCCGAAGTTCCACAACCGACGCCGTCCTTCGCCGAGGCCAACGCGCAGGGAAATGATAGCGAGACGAAAGTTCCTTGGCATGTAAAACCTTTTCATGTTAGGCTGCGGAATTATTTGGCTACTCGACAGCGCATCTTCCATGAGGAATTGGCCACAACTGTCCCACCGCGAAGCAAGCGAGCCACGCGTCGGATGCGGAGCTTCTGGAGAAAAGTCAGGCAGTCGAGAAGAGTGTTGAAGGACATATACTTAGACGAATTATTGAGGGATGATGTTCGGCCATATGCGTCAGTACACCTCCTGCAAAAACGAGTATCAGGCTTAGTCGATACGGGAGCCAGTGTGAATTGCATATCTGCCGAGTTTGCAGGGGAGGTACTGGCAAAGCACGCGGACCAAATCCGTCATTTCACCTCCTGGTTAAGCACGGCGGACGGAACTCGTCACTCTGTAGTGGGAAAAATTATGACGGATGTCACCTTTAAAGGGGTAACTAAACCTATGGAATTTTTCATCATACCTCAGTTAACCCAGAATCTTTATTTAGGAGTGGATTTCGTTCGAAAATTTAACTTGGCCCCGGCACTATTTTCCGGTTCGACCCTGGAGTCCGTCACCACCGTTCCTGACCAATCTCAACCCACTAACTTATTACGGCATACACTGGAGGTAACTCAGCAACTGCGTCTTGACTCGGCTATATCGGCTTTTCCATCGCACGAGAAAGAAGGTCTCGGGCGGACTGCCCTGGTGTTCCACACTATAGATGTGGGGGACGCTAAACCCATAAAACAGAGACATTTCGCCATATCTCCGGCGAAGGAAAAATCGTTATATGCCGAAGTGGATCGAATGCTATCATTAGGCGTAATCGAAGAATCACAGAGCGCGTGGGCTTCCCCAGTCACCTTAGTTGTCAAGCCGAACAAGGTCCGGTTATGCTTAGATGCCAGACGCTTGAACGCCGTCACAGTCAAGGACGCATATCCTCTACCGTTGATCGAAGGCATTTTGAGTCGATTGCCTAAAGCCCATTTCATCACGAGCTTAGACCTCAAGGACGCCTTCTGGCAAATTCCTTTGGACCCCGGTTCAAAGGAGAAAACAGCCTTCACAGTCCCAGGTCGGCCCCTATATCAATTCGTGACCATGCCATTCGGATTGTGTAATGCCCCCCAAACAATGGCGCGCCTTATGGATAAGGTGATACCACCTCATTTGCGGCACCAAGTTTTCGTTTACTTGGACGATCTGTTGCTTATAACCGAGACCTTCGATGAACACATCGACCTGCTTCAGGAGGTGGCTCTACACATCCGGAGGGCAAGATTAACCATCAACATAAGGAAGAGCCAGTTTGTGATGACGGAGGTGAAGTATTTAGGTCACATCATTGGGCATGGCCATATCAAGACCGATCCGGAAAAGACTCAAGCGATCGACGTTTTTCCACTACCCAAGACCACCAAACAGTTACGCCGATTCTTAGGTTTATGCGGATGGTACCAGCGTTTTGTACGTGACTATGCCACCATAACCACTCCTTTGACCGACATGCTGCGTAAGGGACGTAAATTCGTCTGGGAAGAGCCCAGCTTGCGAGCCTTTGACGAGCTAAAGAAGAGTCTGACTACAGCCCCCGTACTGCACAGCCCGGACTTTGACAAACCGTTCTCAATCCATTGTGACGCGAGTCAACATGGGGTGGGAGCAGTCTTAGTCCAGGTTGCACAAGACGGCGAGGAGAGACCTATAGCCTTCATGTCTCACAAGCTGAACCCAGCCCAGCGAAATTACACGGTCTCCGAGCAGGAATGTCTAGCCGCGGTGTTGGCAGTGAAACGCTTCCGAGCCTATGTGGAGGGACACACCTTTGAAATCGTTACGGATCACGCTTCTCTGAAATGGCTAATGAGCCAGACTGATCTCAACGGCAGATTGGCAAGGTGGGCACTGAAACTACAGGCATTTGACTTCACAATTCGCCACCGAAAAGGAAGCCAGCATGTAGTCCCCGACACCCTATCCAGAATGTTCGCCCCCTGAAGGAGCCGAGTTGGTCCAAGAGGACGACAGCCCCCAATTGATCGATTTGGACCATCCTGCCTTCAAGTCAGCAACCTACACACAACTGATTCACACTATCCAGAATCAACAGCCCCAGCTTCCTGAACTGCGGTTGACGGATGGATTTATTTACAAACGGATGGGACACGCATCCGGAGACCCCATACAAGAAGAAGAACAGTGGAAGTTGTGGGTGCCCGAAGAATTAACCACTGATCTTATCAGGCGGGCTCATGACCACCCATCAAGTGCGCACGGCGGATACGGTCGTACACTTAGGCGGTTGAAAACCTGTTTCTTTTGGCCTAAGATGGCACAACAGATAAAAGCGTACGTAGCCTCTTGTGAGCTATGCAAGTGCACTAAAGCGCCCAACACCATTCTTCGGCCACCCATGGGTAAGGTTGAGGTCCCCGAACGCGTGTTCCAGCGCTTGTACATTGATCTTATCGGTCCTTACCCTCGATCTGCTTCTGGTCACACGGGAGCTGTCGTGGTCCTGGACCAGCTCTCCAAATTCCCTGTCATAGAACCACTACGTAACATTCACACTGGACCAATAATCAGCTTTTTGGAGAACCGAGTCTTTCACATGTTTGGAGTTCCGGAGAAACTTGTCTCCGACAATGGGGTCCAGTTCACCTCCAGCAAGTTCCGCGACCTAATGTCCAAATACGGCATCATCCACCAACGAACTGCCGTCTATTCACCACAAGCCAACGCATCCGAACGACTGAATCGTACGCTCATAGCGGCCATTCGCGCCTATGTCCACCCGAATCAGAGGGACTGGGATCGCAAATTGTCCGCCATCACTGGTGCGCTGCGCTCGTCGTACCACGCCACTACCGGCATTTCGCCGTATTTCGCAGTGTTCGGCCAGTACATGATCTGTCATGGGAGCGCTTACCGGCTATTGCGGCAGCTGAAATCGCTAGAGGACCCAATCGTGGTTCTAGAACCGCACGAAAAGCTCCAACTTCTGCGAGATCAACTGCGGGAGAAGATTGAAGAAAGTAGACGGATGGGAGAGGAGCGGTACAACTTGCGATCTCATCCTTCTGGCTTTAAGGCAGGCGACGAAATATATCGTCGAAACTTCCGACAGAGCGATGCCACCCGACATTACAATGCCAAACTAGACAAGAAATTCGTGAAGTGTCGAGTCATACAAGTCATAAGCCCCACCCGATACCTCATCGCGGACATGACTGGTAAAACCCTGGGAATTTACCACGCAAAAGACCTTAGACGATGAAGTGCCACTATTTCCCACGAAAAACCTTGGCTTACCCCAATCTATGCCTAGACGAAGGCCTCCGAGTAACACCTGACTTCCTACTATATAGTCACTGTCGAGTCTTCACGAACATGGTTGTAGCCTATCCTTCGAAACCGACCTTCGACCCGCCACGGCCCTAACCAAGACCTTTTATATAGGAGACGGGATCGTAATTACTTCGATTTTGGGGGGGGAATGTGTAATGTGACGCCTACGCCCGGGAATCGAAGTGATTCCGATCCCGAACCCTTGTAACCGGCCAGATGGATATGTCCTCGAAGTGCCAGCGGACTACATCTGTCGTGCGGATATCGTTGTGCAGAAAATATTTTTTTTTTCTGTCCAAATATTTAGATCCGTGGATATAAATATTCGAAATATAGAATTAATCCAACCCCGGCACATTTCGAGACATAGCCATCTGGAAATGCCCCTCCACCGTGGCCATCGAGAAAACTATGCCACTGGCGACATCTGGAGAGGCACATTGCCGCCATATGGCGTGCCATTCCACACACAGATGTTTGTTCCGAGGTGACAACCGGGATTTTTGACAGCCACATGTCGGCTTCGTTTTTCGTTGCTGTCGTCTGCTATCGCGTCTATTGTCGTGAATCGCAAAATTCGTGAAGTTTCTGTGTTTCCCGTAAAAAGTGGGCAATTGTTACATTAACTTCCAAGAAATGTTATAGTTGTACCAATTATGCTGGTGGTTAAGTGTACGAGAATCTCCGGGTAAGCTCGTTGTACGCGCTGAAAGGTTTCGGAAACGAAAGGGAACTCTGTCAAACTCGGCAGGAAGATCAACAGGCTCCAATCATGAAAGAGGTTAGTTTAGTTAAAAAAAGACTTAGGAAATATTAGAAAATTTTGTCTAGGTGAAGGTGAGGCTAGAAGACCTGACGATCAGCAAAATCAGCAATTAGATGGGAGTCCTTTACGCGGAACCAGTATTATATATAAAGGACACGAATTTACCCAAATCCGTTATCATATGCCAACAGCTTGTGAGGTTTGCACCAAACCATTGTGGCAATTGTTTAAGCCGCCGGCGGCCTATGAATGTAAAAAACTGTCGCAACCAAAATCCACTAGAGCTTTGCTGCTATTATTGCGAAGCTATGCAGCGGCTGATCACCTCATCAAATTTAACGTTGCGTGAACTGCGGACTAAGTGGGAATATACCTTCGATAAAACAATTTCTCTTAATGAATCCAGTAGGAGAATAATTCAACACCAAAATGATTTGACACTTCTTAATGCGGAAATTCGAAGTAACGCTTGCTACTTTGTTCAGATTGATCAATTGGCATATCGCTTGCAATCCGCAGTACAGATTGCAGTCTTCGGTAAAATTGATGAATACCTAGCATCTATCGACGCAAGTCTTTTATTTATAAAAAAAAAAACGATACTTGTAAAGATTCAGCAACGTACATTGTACGGTATAAACATATGCTATTAAAAGTTATCAACGTTATTCGCGGGTATGCTTCTCACGTTATCAAAAATGCGGCGCTAATATTGAAAGTTGATCGCGACAAACAAATGATTGTTGTGGATGAATGCATTGAGAACATCTCGATAGCTGAGCTCCAAGAACTTTTACCGGGTCATCAGCCACGTTATATTGTTTACACGTATCGTATGGTTCATGACGATGGTCGAGTTTCATACCCGATGTGCTTCATTTTTATACACCAAGAGACAGTCATATGAGTCTTCAAATGATGTATGCCGGTACTAAATCAGCGGTGCAAAAGGAAGTTGGAGTGACAAAAGTATTTGAAGTACGCGATCTGGATGATTTGACGGAGGAATGGCTTCGGGAAAAAAACTGAAGTAAATAAACCATACCAATGTTGCATCAGAAGAGAGCAAACTACGCCAATACTCGACGAGCATAACATGAAACAGAATGCTATGTAATAGCAAATACCAAGTCGAAAAAATACCATTAGTTTTAAATATTCACCAAAATTTTGCTCACATTTAAAGTATATAATTTGAATGCCTTTTTAAGTAGTAGAGAATAGAAGTAGAAATGGACTTTTTATGATAACCATACCATGATTTTATAATATGTTAAGGATAAAGCTCTGAAATAGAAATATTCAAATTCAAATCGATAATTTTAATCGGGATTATTTATACAAAAATTCAAAAATCAGTCTTGCCGAAAATTTTGTAAAACGTAGATTATTAGAAACGAAATGTATCGTTTATAGCAATAAATGTTGTGATTTGGATATTTTTTTAGATTTGTTCAGAAAAAAAATTAGTATAACTTTTTATAACAAACAATCCAGTGTTCAAATTTATCAGGCAGTTTACGGTCTGAAGTCTTAAAAAAGTAAATAAGAATCAAATAAAGGATAACGATACAATATATGCAACTTAAATTTAATTACCCTAGATAAAAACAAACAAAACGGTAGAATTTCAGACTTAAGTTAATAACATCAATTTAAATGTATTGCAGGATTTAGAAGCATGTAAAGATTTAACTTTAGTTTATGTATCGATTATTACATTAACACAACAGAATTAACAACCTGAACAACTGTCAAGAGAACGCGTAAACGGCAAGCTGGAACGAAAAGTAGACAGCACACCGACAGAGAGAGCATTTAATTTAAATACACCACAAGGCGGATTTGTTCGAGCAACAAACGACTGAGCCTAATTTTGTATTTAGATGAAGCAAAAATCATTTACTAATAATATGAACACATGACAACCAACCAACCACAACACGATAATTTGCATTATCTTAGTTTACTTTACTTTAGCTTAGTTATGTTACATTAGTTCCATACTCTTTTAACCTTTGAATTATTAAGGAGAAAATCAATTTCAACAAATTTGAACAAGGATTAGTAAAATGGCTATTAACCGTATTTTTCAATAATCATTAAACCTAATATTAAACACGAATGATTAATTGTATAAAATCCTCATATAGATTACGACAAAATAGGATATTTAATTAAAGTAGCTTACAGGATAAGGATAGATAAAAATAGAAATATCAATAGAAAAATTATATAAATTTTTTTTTTGAACTAAATAAAAATAACATGAATTGCTAGATAACTAACGACTTTCCTTTTCAGTGGCTCGTTCTTTTTCAGCGTGAAAGGGAAGTGCAGGGTAGGTATGCCGTCGCGAGGTTAGGGTTTCGGCAAATCCGCTGAAGTCGGTTTCGCGTCGCGCGCGGTACGCGGTACCTTTGCTTGTTTCGTCATTTCTTTAGAGTAGTTTTCTTCGGTTTAAGTTCGAGTAGTATATTTTTCGGTACCGCGTCGGTGAATCGGTAACGCGCCTATGGGATTTTGTAGCGTTTTTGATTTGAGATCTGTGGATAGATCACATCCAGAACTAACGTAATGTAGGTTTCTCGTTCTGGATGAGTAATTGTTGACGCGTTTGAAAAACGGGCAAGTTCAGGTGACTGAAATATTGTAATTGAGCGTAATCCATTCGGAGACCCGCGACCGAAATCCTCTCCGAACTAGCTGGCCGACAAGCAGTCACCGCATGAATGGGTTACGGTGCACGGATTGGTTGACCTGTTGGTACCATCCGTTGGCACTACTCAGACTTAACGTCTAGAACCGATGAGAGGTCGGTTCCGCGTTCGATCTGAAAGTAGAAAATCATTACAATATATACCCTTTAACGTTTGCCTAGGTAGTCGGTGTTCTCCCATCTTTTCCACATGACGTGATGATGAACTTAAGCAATCATTTCATTCTTCACACTGTTTTAAGTGTTTGCATTTTCTTAATTTTGTTTTCCACCGTTTTACAGTACAAGTATAAACAAACTTAACGGAGATACTGGTTCTAAAAATGTTTTGAAAGCATAATTATTACTTCTATTCTTAGCTTTTAACAATTTTAAACATCATTGGGACTATCTGATTATTGTGAATTTCGGGGAACCCTTAACAGTTCTTTTGTTGGTGGAACATTTTTAACCGACTTCCAAAGGAGAGAAGGTGATCAGTTTGACCCGTACATTTTTGTTGCTGTTTTGTACTAAAATACATGGTACATCTGTCCGTCTCAATGAAATCTTTTCATAAAAGGTCTTAAAACTACTTTACCAGTATCGAGTGGGGCAGGAGAAGGGGAAATATATGAAATTTAGGCGTACCGCCCGTCGCGATTGGACATCTTTCATCCGAAAAATCTGAAAAAAATCACGAATGTAGCCCTTTATGAGCACTACAACAAGAAATACGTCAGAAGTCGAACTCAAGTGTTATTAATAGTATGATTTATCAATTTTACACTATCTTGAATAAAATTGTAAGGGCACCCTTAAATTCAATGAAATTCAATATAAAAATGTCAATTTCCAAGATTAATCTTTATTGAAAATTTCTGGTGGTTTAAATTTTCCTGTATTACAATAGCAACTACACATGGCTATGGAAAAATATGCACTTCCAATCAACTCAGAGACTACGAGGTTGCTAGAATTTGCATGAAAGCTTCAGGAATTATATTCATAATGAATTTCTATATCTATATAATGGATATCTATATCGTAAAACAAAATGGTTGCCGTTTTAAATGAAAATAATGAATTAAATTCTATTATTTTTTCCGAACTGCAACATTTAAGGTATATGCTATTAACAATTAATTGAATTTATTATTGAATAGCTGAAGATGAGCTACTAAATATAACAGGTGAAAAAATCAGAGGTAGATCCAATAACAAATAACTTAAAGCTTAAAATTCGTTGATGTTTGCTAATAATAGTAGGATATGTAAATTTAATTTTTTCGCTACTAAAACTGTATTAATATGATTAAATTGGAGAAAATTAGATATTTAAGTAGTTCTTTAAAATGTCCTTATATATTATTAGTTTCATTAGAATGTACAGAAGTTATTGTCGTTTGAATTTTCTCCGATTACAACAATCATACAGGGTTTTTCTACTAAATGAGCTTTCCATCGAACCAGACATTACACTTTTGATTGTATTTTCTCCAAATGTATAATACAATATAATAAAAATGTATTTAAGATTCGGCTTAATCAATGATTCTTGCAATATTGCAACAAAATTTTGCCCGGTTGAAATGGAGGAACACTGGTTTTTCCTTTAAAGCAAAAATATGTTTGTTGTGCATGTAAATGAAGTTTTTCTTGAATTAAATCATTCTATATGTCTGCATATTATAGGTTAAGAACAAAATCCTTCTGACATGAGCGTAATTCTGTCTACCCAACTTGGTTTTATGTATGTTGACCAAAACTGACGTTAGATTGGAAGCCATATGGCAGCAGCGCTTACTACCACACACATGACCATTAATAGGCAGACTTTGCTGGCTAACTTACATGGCGGTATATGAAGAATTATGAAGGTGCCAACGGAAATTCGAGGTTTTGTACGGTTTTGAGACGGATTTCTACAGTGAAATCCAGATGACCCGCGGAGAACAAAATAGCGCTCCCAGTGAAGTGAAAATTATTTCAGTTCTTATACCCGTTTAATTTTTTTCGCCTTCCAAAGTGAAAGAATAGGAGTTTGTTTACTTCTCAACGCTGAGCTATCAGTGGAAGGTGCAAAACATGTGCTTCATTTGCTCGTCTTGAAAAGTTTATGAGTACAGTGGACAGTGCAAGGTGAATTTTAAGGATGCACGGAATCCGTTTCTTTGGTTTTACATTCGGAAAATAGTACATATTACGCGATATAAGCATTTGCTTATGCCGCAGTTGGCTGACAGCTCATGGAAGCTTGTCCATAGTAGGCCGACTAATACATATGCAAATTTCTACCATATGGCTTCCTATCTAACGTCAGTTTTGATGTTGGCCCATAATTTTTTAATGGGGGTAGATAGAAGAGTTCTGTCAGCAAAGCATACGACTTGCTTTCTGTTAGGTTCCATTTGAAAGGCATGAAAATCAAATAATGATAAAATACTTTTTTTTATTTAAAAGCCGTCGGGTGTTGTGTGAGCAGACGCGTTTCGACTCCGTTGAGTCATCTTCAGTGTCTAAAGGATGCGTTGAAGGGAATGACTTTATAAGTCGTAGGATGAGTTAAGCAGGTTGCAGTTTGTATTTCCTAAGGAAGTTTGATAGTTAGTATGTCTCTTTCCCTACGTACGATTATGTTAACGAAATCCACAGTTGGTCGTTCTGACGAGTTTCATTCAGTTGGCGTTCCTATTTTTGTTTGTACTGTGTAACAAGTTTGTCAATGTCACGTTGTTTGTATCCGTTATTACTAGCTATTCTGTAAATGTTGTTTAGTTCGTTGGAGTAGTTAGTAGGAGTCATGGGGATGGAGTGAAATCTCGGCACCATTGATCTGTACGGTGCTAGTTTATGTTGTGCGGGGTGGTTAGATGTTACGTACATGGTATGTTCAGTTGTGGTTGGTTTCCTGTATATTTTGCAGACTAGTCGTGTTTGTTCGCGTGTCACGGTTAGGTTCATATAGTTGAGTTGTCCGTTTTTCTTTTTTTATAGTGAATTTTATGTTTGGGTGCATTTCATTCATATAGGTAAATAGTTCGTCTTGTTTATTTTCTTGAAAGTCAATAACGATGAAAAAGTCATCCACTTATCGTCTGTAAATTATAAGATTCAGTGTAATATTTTGACAATTATGGGTATAAAGATTTCTTCCGAAGATTGTAAGAATATTTCTGACACTATTGAAGGCATTGGATGTCCCATACCCAGACCGTCCTGGGCAACGTATTTGTTGTTATTTAACTTAAAATAGTTCTGCTTGATTGTGGTCTTTATGAGACTGAGTAGTTGATATGTAAATCGTCGGTTGTTATTGGATGAACGTTTTTCTTATAGTATGGTCAGTGTTTCATCGACGGGTATAGGCGTATAAAGGGTAGTGATGTCTAGTGATAAAAGTCTACTATTGTCAGTCAATGTTAAAGAGGTGGTAGAGTTCACTAGATCATGGCTGTTCTTTAATGTGTATTTGTCGTCAAGGTGCATGACATCAGCCATTATTGTTGCCAAGTACCATGCTAACCGGTATGCAGGAGCTGGGCGTTAATTGACGACAGGCCGGATAGGGGTATTGGGGTTGTGGAGCCTAGGTTGTGCTTAAGGGGTGGTGTGGATGGATTTGGGTTTATTTAGCGGTGCTTAGTATTAGGAGGAATGATTAGTGGGGATTGTATACTAGCAGTATGTAAGTCTGCTTAGAACTTATTGGTGGGGTCTTTGTTTACTATTTTGTATCCATTGGCGTTAATGAAGTCTATTGTTTTTTGTACGTAGTCTGTTGTTTTTAGGATCACCGTTGTATGTCCTTTGTCACTGTTAGTAGGTTATCCCTAAGTTGTGTCTTAATATCTTATGGTCTTCGTGCAGATTCGTTTTGCTTATGCCAGCGCGTATTTTTTTAGTACATCTACTGCAGCATGCCTTGTGTGTGTCTATTGTTCCTGCGGCAGTTTGTTGATGGCTAGTTCAGTATCAATTAATAGTTGTTCTAGGTTGTTTTTGTGGTTTGTGTTATATAAGTTGTGTTTCGATCCCTTATCTAACAGCTCCATTTCTTGTAACGTAAAAGGCGTATCTGATAGATTTATAGTCCTTGGATCGAAGGCTCTGCTCGCGGGTGTGGTCGTTGTGTGCTGTTTTTTCATCAATTCATCAAGTTGCTTCGTCATGGTCTCATATTTAATTTTGAGCTGAGTATCAATGTCTTGTCTCACATCATTGTAGAAATATAAAAAGTTTTCAGTTTGTATAATATTAGTTAATTTTGAGTGTAAATGTGGTAGTTGTCGATTGATTTCGTTGCTTTTTATGTACAGTGTTCTTATTTCATTTTTAATGCGGAGTGTTTGTGCACTACGTTGTATGTTTCGCGCAGCAATTGTGTTTTGCTTTATTACGATTTTTGCAAATGCTGGTGAAATATTGGTTTCTAAACACTGTTGGTTAAACCATATGTTTGCTATGGTTCAATGAAGTCTTAGGGTGAGGTTGCGGAATGATCGCAACAGTTTTGCCTGGCTGGAAGTGTATTAGTCAATTATTTTGTTTATTTGGTATCCGCAGGCCAATTGTCTTTGAAAAGCCGTCGGGCCTTGCTTAGTTGTGTGAGCAGACGCGTTTCGACTCCTTTCAGTGTCTAAAGGATGTGTTGAAAGGAATGACTTTATATAGTATGTAATGATTTTCTTACTTTCAGATCGAACGCGGAACCGACCTCTCATCGGTTCTAGACGTTAAGTCTGAGTAGTGCCAACGGATGGTACCAACAGGTCAACCAATCCGTGCACCGTAACCCATTCACGCGGTGACTGCTTGTCGGCCAGCTAGTTCGGAGAGGATTTCGGTCGCGGGTCTCCGAATGGATTACGCTCAATTACAATATTTCAGGCACCTGAACTTGCCCGTTTTCCAAACGCGTCAACAATTTCTCATCCAGAACGAGAAACCTACATTACGTTAATTCTGGATGTGATCTATCCACAGATCTCAATTCAAAAACGCTACAAAATCCTATAGGCGCGTTACCGAATCACCGACGCGGTACCGAAAAATATGCTACTCGAACTTAAACCGAAGAAAACTACTCTAAAGAAATGACGAAACAATCAAAGGTACCGCGTACCGCGCGCGACGCGAAACCGACTTCAGCGGATTTGCCGAAACCCTAACCTCGCGACGGCATACCTACCCTGCACTTCCCTTTCACGCTAAAAAAAAAACGAGCCACTGAAAAGGAAAGTCGTTAGTTATCTAGCAATTCATTTTTTTATTCTATTAGTTTATCTCGAAGCAGTAGAATTATTTAAATCAATTTCACAATTAAACGAGTTTTTATCTTAATTATTTCAAATTCTGTATGTCTCGAAATATTTCCTCGCACATCAACTTTCCTCTCGCTCTCTCAAGTCATTATTTAATCAATATCTCGCTTAACTCTAGTTTCGTTTTTATAAATTTCCTTTTTTTTTCTCTTAAAATCTAAAAAACTTATTAAAGATAATATGGATATTTAAATTTAAATACATCAGGAAGGTGTTTGAATAATGAAGATGATTCCATCACAATGTTAAACTTAAAATAAAAAAACAAAATTTATTTGGTATTATATAAATATTGTAAAACGATTTCATTTTCGAAAATTTATAGTATTGAATTCTGAATTGAAGAAAATTGTGAATCTTTCATATGATAAAATCATAATCATTCATATATGATAAAATTGTAAATTGAATGCAAATAATAATTATGAATCCAACATTATTTACTTTCTGATAATTTTCAAGGTCTTCATATAATCCTTTGATACCGTTTTGCGAGACTTTTCGATGATTGAATTTACCTCAATTTTCTAGTTTTTCTTTGAAATGAAATTTAGCATCAAGAAGTATTTAATACATAAAAAACGAAAGTGGAATTTGACATTTTTACAATTATACCTTTAATATCTTTGAACAATTAAAGTGTGGTGGCTTTTAAAATAGGAAAGTCAACTTTTATACATTGCATCAATATATAATAATGGCCATTAGTATTGTCTCTGCTGTTAATTTCATTTCTTTTCTTCTACTTTACAAATTACTTGAAAATTAACGTACGATACAACTAATAAAAAAAAATTAAATTGCGCTTACAAACAAAATGTGCCATAAAATATGTAAATAGGTTTTCACTACTCATCTGCATTTATATATATATATATATATATATATATATATATCTTACGTTTTAACTAATTCATTGTCTCTGAATTTTCTTTCCTTATACAATATACGTAGCAAAAATACTAAATAAAAATATATAAACCGTAATAAAAATGTGTACAGATGTTCTCAGTTAGTTATTTCTTTTTCATAATCAATATAGATGAATGTTGTTTAAATTAAAAAAAAAATATTCAACGCAAAATAAACTGTAAAATACTGTTATTTATACATATTCAATATTTATTTCACTACACATTTGTTTGAAAAAAAAATTCTTTTTAGCACTTGAAAATTTTAAGAATCTTTTCCAACAATAATTTTTTTAGCACATTGTAACGAAATATATCGTTCAGCAAACAAAAATTACAGATAAAAAAAAAAACACGACAATTTCTGCGTTTTGGAGTTTTATATTTCGCGCTTGAAAGTCTACTTGGGATGAGATTTAGTTTTGATGCATTCATTTTAAAATAATTAAGAACAGTTTGTGCAAGTTTTCCTAATTCGAGAAGCATACCCGCGAATAACGTTGATAACTTTTAAGAGCATATGTTTATACCGTACAATGTACGTTGCTGAATCTTTACAAGTATCGTTTTTTTTGTATAAATAAAAGACTTGCGTCGATAGATGCTAGGTATTCATCAATTTTACCGAAGACTGCAATCTGTACTGCGGATTGCAAGCGATATGCCAATTGATCAATCTGAACAAAGTAGCAAGCATTACTTCGAACTTCCGCATTAAGAAGTGTCAAATCATTTTGGTTTTGAATTATTCTCCTACTGGATTCATTAAGAGAAATTGTTTTATCGAAGGTATATTCCCACTTAGTCCGCAGTTCACGCAACGTTAAATTTGATGAGGTGATCAGCCGCTGCATAGCTTCGCAATAATAGCAGCAAAGCTCTAGTGGATCACAATACCGAGTCAGTTCATTGTCACAATTGTCACCACTTTTCAAAAAGACATCAGACCATTCAAGAAAATTGTTTACATTATCATACGAACGCAACAATTTTCATTCAGGATTCCTTCTCATAGCTCGCGATGGTCTTCTGATGCCTTTCCGCTCACCTAGACAAAACATTCTAATAATTTCTAAGTTTTCTTAACTAAACTAACCTCTTTCATGATTGGAGCCCGCCGATCCTCTTGCTGAGTTTGACAGAGTTCCCTTTTGTTTCCTTGGGTACGCCTCGCTCCGACCAAATCCTACACACAAACGATCGTCAAGATCACGAACCACCGATCACCACAAAACGTTAATTTCTCTTTTTCCTCGCCGCCATGTGGCTGTCAAAAATCCCGGTTGTCACCTCGGACAAAACATCTGTGTGTGGAATGGCACGCCATATGGCTGTCAAAATCCCAGGTTGTCACCTCGGACAAAACATCTGGGTGTGGAGTGGCATAGTTTTATCGATGGCCACGGTGGAGGGGCATTTCCAGATGGCTATGTCTCGAAATGTGCCGGGGTTTGGGATTAATTCTATATTTCGAATATTTATATCCACGGATCTAAATATTTGGACAGAAAAAAATATTTTCTGCACAACGATATCTGCACGACAGATGAAGTCCGCTGGCACTTCGAGGACATATCCATCTGGCCGGTTGCCAGGGTTCGGGATCGGAATCACTTCGATTCCCGGGCGTAGGCGTCACATTACACATTCCCCCCCCCAAAATCGAAGTAATTACGATCCCGTCTCCTATATAAAAGGTCTTGGTTAGGGCCGTGGCGGGTCGAAGGTCGGTTTCGAAGGATAGGCTACAACCATGTTCGTGAAGACTCGACAGTGACTATATAGTAGGGAGTCGGGTGTTATTCGGAGGTCTTCGTCTAAGCAGAGATTGGGGTAAGCCAAGGTTTTTCGTGGGAATTAGTTGCACTTCATCGTCTAAGGTCTTTTGCGTGGTAAATTCCCAGGGTTTTACCAGTCATGTCCGCGATGAGGTATCGGGTGGGGCTTATGACTTGTATGACTCGACACTTCACGAATTTCTTGTCTAGTTTGGCATTGTAATGTCGGGTGGCATCGCTCTGTCGGAAGTTTCGACGATATATTTCGTCGCCGGCCTTAAAGCCAGAAGGATGAGATCGCAAGTTGTACCGCTCCTCTCCCATCCGTCTACTGTCTTCAATCTTCTCCCGCAGTTGATCTCGCAGAAGTTGGAGCACTGCGAAATACGGCGAAATGCCGGTAGTGGCGTGGTACGACGAGCGCAGCGCACTAGTGATGGCGGACAATTTGCGATCCCAGTCCTTCTGATTCGGGTGGACATAGGCGCGGATGGCCGCTATGAGCGTACGATTCAGTCGTTCGGATGCGTTGGCTTGTGGTGAGTAGACGGCAGTTCGTTGGTGGGTGATGCCGTATTTGGACATTAGGTCTCGGAACTTGCTGGATGTGAACTGGACCCCATTGTCGGAGACAAGTTTCTCCGGAACTCCAAACATGTGAAAGACTCGGTTCTTCAAAAAGCTGATTATAGGTCCAGTGTGCATGTTACGTAGTGGTTCTATGATAGGGAATTTAGAGAGCTGGTCCAGGACCACGACAGCTCCCGTGTGACCAGAAGCAGATCGAGGGTAAGGACCGATAAGATCAATGTACAAGCGCTGGAACACGCGTTCGGGGACCTCAACCTTACCCATGGGTGGCCGAAGAATGGTGTTGGGCGCTTTAGTGCACTTGCATAGCTCGCAGGAGGCTACGTACGCTTTTATCTGTTGTGCCATCTTAGGCCAAAAGAAACAGGTTTTCAACCGCCTAAGTGTACGACCGTATCCGCCGTGCGCACTTGTTGGGTGGTCATGAGCCCGTCTGATAAGATCAGTGGTTAATTCTTCGGGCACCCACAACTTCCACTGTTCTTCTTCTTGTATGGGGTCTCCGGATGCGTGTCCCATCCGTTTGTAAATAAATCCATCCGTCAACCGCAGTTCAGGAAGCTGGGACAGTTGATTCTGGATAGTGTGAATCAGTTGGGTGTAGCTGGCTGACTTGAAGGCAGGATGGTCCAAATCGATCAACTGGGGGCTGTCGTCCTCTTGGACCAACTCGGCTCCTTCAGGGGCGAACATTCTGGATAGGGTGTCGGGGACTACATGCTGGCTTCCTTTTCGGTGGCGGATTGTGAAGTCAAATGCCTGTAATTTCAGTGCCCACCTGGCCAATCTGCCGTTGAGGTCAGTCTGGCTCATGAGCCATTTCAGAGAAGCGTGATCCGTAACGATTTCAAAGGTGTGTCCCTCCACATAGGCTCGGAAGCGTTTCACTGCCAACACCGCCGCTAAACATTCCTGCTCGGAGACCGTGTAATTTCGCTGGGCTGGGTTCAGCTTGTGAGACATGAAGGCTATAGGTCTCTCCTCGCCGTCTTGTGCAACCTGGACTAAGACTGCTCCCACCCCATGTTGACTCGCGTCACAATGGATTGAGAACGGTTTGTCAAAGTCCGGGCTGTGCAGTACGGGGGCTGTAGTCAGACTCTGCTTTAGCTCTTCAAAGGCTCGCAAGCTGGGCTCTTCCCAGACGAATTTACGTCCCTTACGCAGCATGTCGGTCAAAGGAGTGGTTATGGTGGCATAGTCACGTACAAAACGCTGGTACCATCCGCATAAACCTAGGAATCGGCGTAACTGTTTGGTGGTCTTGGGTAGTGGAAAAACGTCAATCGCTTGGGTCTTTTCCGGATCGGTCTTGATATGGCCATGCCCAATGATGTGACCTAAATACTTCACCTCCGTCATCACAAACTGGCTCTTCCGTATGTTGATGGTTAATCTTGCCCTCCGGATGTGTAGAGCCACCTCCTGAAGCAGGTCGATGTGTTCCTCAAAGGTCTCGGTTATAAGCAACAGATCGTCCAAGTAAACGAAAACTTGGTGCCGCAAATGAGGTGGTATCACCTTATCCATAAGGCGCGTCATTGTTTGGGGGGCATTACACAATCCGAATGGCATGGTCACGAATTGATATAGGGGCCGACCTGGGACTGTGAAGGCTGTTTTCTCCTTTGAACCGGGGTCTAAAGGAATTTGCCAGAAGGCGTCCTTGAGGTCTAAGCTCGTGATGAAATGGGCTTTAGGCAATCGACTCAAAATGCCTTCGATCAACGGTAGAGGATATGCGTCCTTGACTGTGACGGCGTTCAAGCGTCTGGCATCTAGGCATAACCGGTCCTTGTTCGGCTTGACCACTAAGGTGACTGGGGAAGCCCACGCGCTCTGTGATTCTTCGATTACGCCTAATGCTAGCATTCGATCCACTTCGGCATATAACGATTTTTCCTTCGCCGGAGATATGGCGAAATGTCTTTGTTTTATGGGTTTAGCATCCCCCACATCTATAGTGTGGAACACCAGGGCAGTCCGCCCGAGACCTTCTTTCTCATGCGATGGAAAAGCCGATATAGCCGATTCTAGACGCAGTTGCTGATTTACATCCAGAGTGTGTCGTAATAAGTTAGTGGGTTGAGATTGGTCAGGAACGGTGGTGACGGACTCCAGGGTCGAACCGGAAAATAGTGCCGGGGCCAAGTTAAATTTTCGAACGAAATCCACTCCTAAATAAAGATTCTGGGTTAACTGAGGTATGATGAAAAATTCCATAGGTTTAGTTACCCCTTTAAAGGTGACATCCGTCATAATTTTTCCCACTACAGAGTGACGAGTTCCGTCCGCCGTGCTTAACCAGGAGGTGAAATGACGGATTTGGTCCGCGTGCTTTGCCAGTACCTCCCCTGCAAACTCGGCAGATATGCAATTCACACTGGCTCCCGTATCGACTAAGCCTGATACTCGTTTTTGCAGGAGGTGTACTGACGCATATGGCCGAACATCATCCCTCAATAATTCGTCTAAGTATATGTCCTTCAACACTTTCCTCGACTGCCTGACTTTTCTCCAGAAGCTCCGCATCCGACGCGTGGCTCGCTTGCTTCGCGGTGGGACAGTTGTGGCCAATTCCTCATGGAAGATGCGCTGTCGAGTAGCCAAATAATTCCGCAGTCTGACATGAAAAGGTTTTACATGCCAAGGAACTTTCGCCTCGCTATCATTCCCTTGCGCGTTGGCATCGGCGAAGGACGGCGTCGGTTGTGGAACTTCGGGAGAATTGTGGTTAGCGGTGCGAGTCAGCAGAGTTGGAGTCCTGTTGGGAGCTGGGTCATAACTAGTGCTGGGGTCTGGATTGGTTGGTCCGGGGTTTAGGAGTGCCGACGGGTGGTCGCGGCACTCGGTGGCAAGTTTTTTCGCCCTTTGCAATTTGCACAATCAGGTGCGTATGTGTCGGCCTTCCCGCAGCGGTAGCAGAAAAGCGTCGGCTCCGCTGGACATGCATAGAACCGATGTCCCGGTTGTCGGCAGTTCCAACAGACTGTCGGGCTTGTAATTGCTTCAAGGGAGGGTCGATCAATCAAGGCTGGTTCCTCAAGCTCCGGTGGTGCTCCGCTCCTCGGTACTGGTACTGGATCAGCAAGCAGGTGGTCAGCTGCCATCAACTCCGCGGTGTGATGATTTCGGGGATTTGGTCCCGTTATGCGAGGTTGTGGACGGAAGGTACCTCGTCGCTCATCCAAGTGTTCTTGTCTACGGGCATGGAGGCGCAATCCCTGTATGGTGTTGATGGGAAAATGTAGAAGGCTGTTCTGGAGATCCCAGCGCATGTTCTCTCTGATAATTTCTACCAATTCGTCCTCGGGCATGGTATTTCGCAGGCGAGTGCTCAATCTCACTATACTGGTGTAGTACTGGTCGAACGGTTCGTGAGCGCCTTGTTTCCGTTTCTTTATTTGCTCCCTTAGCTCTCTCTCAGTGAAGCCATCCTCAAATCGATTGCGGAAGGCTGCACTGAAAGAGTGCCAAGTGGGACGTGGCGTTGACTCTTTAAAGCTCCAGTACCAGTCGGCAGCGTCGCCGCTGAACAAAAGATGTGCATGCCGGAGGAAGGCCGAGGAATCACCTCCCAGGGTGCTGGATACCAACGCCTGAATCCGGAAAAGGAACCGGTCCGCCGATATCATATCGTTGAACCCTGTAAAGTTCAGGCGCCAACTCTCCATGATACGAGGCGTCGGGTCTCGAAAAGGTGCCAATGCGTTCCCGGGGGGAATCACATCCTCGATTGACCTGTTGTACTGAACTGCCTCGGGGGCTGGAGGCACCAACGGAGGTCCGGTATTGTGTCGCGGTCTGTATTCGGGAGCTCTGGGATCCATTCCCGAGTTCCTTGGAGGTGGGACCCATTGCTCGGATTGTCGGGAGTGGGGCATCGCCACACTGGGATTTGGCTCCCAGCCAAGCGGAGTTCTCACGCGGCTGGGTGGTTGGCTCAACGGGAGATTCTGGATCTTTCCCTCCAGGTTGCCAATCCTCTCCGACATATCCCTCATCAACGCCACGAGGGTGTCAATGGAGTGGGCGGAAGGCATAGTTGTCACCTCGGACACGACACTTGCAGCCGGAACTTCACCGCCTACTGCTCCTTGCAGGTCTAAGAGTGGTTGTGACGGTTCGGCTTCTGGAGCTCCTTTCGCCACTGCTCCACGCGTCGGTAGGGGCGTTCCGATGGGGACGTCTAGGGCGGTCCGCTCGATGGGTCGCCGACATAATGGGCAACTCTCTGACGTGAGGAGGAGCTGTTGTACACAGGCACGATGGAATAGATGTCCACAATCCAATCGCACGCTGTGTACCCCCTCCACTACGTCCTCGAAGCAGATCCCGCAGTTAGCTGGTTGGACCGTTTTGGATCTGGTCCAACGCTTGTCTGGGGTCCGCTTCGTTGCCATCTTTGATTTTTGCTGATTTTGGGGTGGGTGCTATGTCTTAGTGACGAAAAAAAAGAAAAATGTAATTATATACTACGACTAAGGACTTAAGTATAATATGACTAAAGGCTTAAAAATACTTTAGTGGCCGATAGTGGCGAGCTATTTATACTGGATGAGAAGAAAAAAAAGCTTTATTTGATACCCTTTCCTTTTCAGTGGTCGACTCCTCCAACGGGAAAAGAGAGTGCGTGGTATTCTGCCGAAGAAAGGGTGCTTTCGGTCGATTTACGAAATTTATATCCCCTAAACCCACATACATTACAAAAAACCGTCTCTAAACTACGTTAAAGTGACTCGACGAGACAAGTGGTAGAGCTACCGTAACGACTTTGTACGCGGTCAAAATTCCCGACGCGTGGAAGCATTCCGGGCTTCGCAACTCCAGCATACGCCACCGAACGTTGAACCGATACCACTCGTCTAACACGCATAAGAAATAGTTAGAATCCTTCCGCGACATAAAGGCAAGGTAGCCTTCTATTTTCTTGAGAGTCCATGCTGATAGGTAAACCCATCAGACTGGCAGTTCCATCAAGAAAATAGAAGGTCCTTACAGGGGTTAGCCTAGGACAACACATCGGAAGGATTCTGTCGCGAAAGCAAAATCAAACAAAGGAGAGCGGAAGCTACAACTCACGTGAAGCGACTGCGAGTGTGTATCACACAACTCCACTGCTCCTGTTAGTGGGACTCGAGTACCAAAGTACCTTACATCCTCCGTAAAGGACCAACTCGTCAGAAGACGCGAAGTTCTTTCCCCCTTAGGATGTTTTTGGCCCCACGTTGGGCGCCATTTGTAATGATTTTCTTACTTTCAGATCGAACGCGGAACCGACCTCTCATCGGTTCTAGACGTTAAGTCTGAGTAGTGCCAACGGATGGTACCAACAGGTCAACCAATCCGTGCACCGTAACCCATTCACGCGGTGACTGCTTGTCGGCCAGCTAGTTCGAAGAGGATTTCGGTCGCGGGTCTCCGAATGGATTACGCTCAATTACAATATTTCAGTCACCTGAACTTGCCCGTTTTCCAAACGCGTCAACAATTTCTCATCCAGAACGAGAAACCTACATTACGTTAATTCTGGATGTGATCTATCCACAGATCTCAATTCAAAAACGCTACAAAATCCTATAGGCGCGTTACCGAATCACCGACGCGGTACCGAAAAATATGCTACTCGAACTTAAACCGAAGAAAACTACTCTAAAGAAATGACGAAACAATCAAAGGTACCGCGTACCGCGCGCGACGCGAAACCGACTTCAGCGGATTTGCCGAAACCCTAACCTCGCGACGGCATACCTACCCTGCACTTCCCTTTCACGCTGAAAAAAAAACGAGCCACTGAATCTTTCATATGATAAAATCATAATCATTCATATATGATAAAATTGTAAATTGAATGCAAATAATAATTATGAATCCAACATTATTTACTTTCTGATAATTTTCAAGGTCTTCATATAATCCTTTGATACCGTTTTGCGAGACTTTTCGATGATTGAATTTACCTCAATTTTCTAGTTTTTCTTTGAAATGAAATTTAGCATCAAGAAGTATTTAATACATAAAAAACGAAAGTGGAATTTGACATTTTTACAATTATACCTTTAATATCTTTGAACAATTAAAGTGTGGTGGCTTTTAAAATAGGAAAGTCAACTTTTATACATTGCATCAATATATAATAATGGCCATTAGTATTGTCTCTGCTGTTAATTTCATTTCTTTTCTTCTACTTTACAAATTACTTGAAAATTAACGTACGATACAACTAATAAAAAAAAATTAAATTGCGCTTACAAACAAAATGTGCCATAAAATATGTAAATAGGTTTTCACTACTCATCTGCATTTATATATATATATATATATATATATATATCTTACGTTTTAACTAATTCATTGTCTCTGAATTTTCTTTCCTTATACAATATACGTAGCAAAAATACTAAATAAAAATATATAAACCGTAATAAAAATGTGTACAGATGTTCTCAGTTAGTTATTTCTTTTTCATAATCAATATAGATGAATGTTGTTTAAATTAAAAAAAAAATATTCAACGCAAAATAAACTGTAAAATACTGTTATTTATACATATTCAATATTTATTTCACTACACATTTGTTTGAAAAAAAAATTCTTTTTAGCACTTGAAAATTTTAAGAATCTTTTCCAACAATAATTTTTTTAGCACATTGTAACGAAATATATCGTTCAGCAAACAAAAATTACAGATAAAAAAAAAAACACGACAATTTCTGCGTTTTGGAGTTTTATATTTCGCGCTTGAAAGTCTACTTGGGATGAGATTTAGTTTTGATGCATTCATTTTAAAATAATTAAGAACAGTTTGTGCAAGTTTTCCTAATTCGAGAAGCATACCCGCGAATAACGTTGATAACTTTTAAGAGCATATGTTTATACCGTACAATGTACGTTGCTGAATCTTTACAAGTATCGTTTTTTTTGTATAAATAAAAGACTTGCGTCGATAGATGCTAGGTATTCATCAATTTTACCGAAGACTGCAATCTGTACTGCGGATTGCAAGCGATATGCCAATTGATCAATCTGAACAAAGTAGCAAGCATTACTTCGAACTTCCGCATTAAGAAGTGTCAAATCATTTTGGTTTTGAATTATTCTCCTACTGGATTCATTAAGAGAAATTGTTTTATCGAAGGTATATTCCCACTTAGTCCGCAGTTCACGCAACGTTAAATTTGATGAGGTGATCAGCCGCTGCATAGCTTCGCAATAATAGCAGCAAAGCTCTAGTGGATCACAATACCGAGTCAGTTCATTGTCACAATTGTCACCACTTTTCAAAAAGACATCAGACCATTCAAGAAAATTGTTTACATTATCATACGAACGCAACAATTTTCATTCAGGATTCCTTCTCATAGCTCGCGATGGTCTTCTGATGCCTTTCCGCTCACCTAGACAAAACATTCTAATAATTTCTAAGTTTTCTTAACTAAACTAACCTCTTTCATGATTGGAGCCCGCCGATCCTCTTGCTGAGTTTGACAGAGTTCCCTTTTGTTTCCTTGGGTACGCCTCGCTCCGACCAAATCCTACACACAAACGATCGTCAAGATCACGAACCACCGATCACCACAAAACGTTAATTTCTCTTTTTCCTCGCCGCCATGTGGCTGTCAAAAATCCCGGTTGTCACCTCGGACAAAACATCTGTGTGTGGAATGGCACGCCATATGGCTGTCAAAATCCCAGGTTGTCACCTCGGACAAAACATCTGGGTGTGGAGTGGCATAGTTTTATCGATGGCCACGGTGGAGGGGCATTTCCAGATGGCTATGTCTCGAAATGTGCCGGGGTTTGGGATTAATTCTATATTTCGAATATTTATATCCACGGATCTAAATATTTGGACAGAAAAAAATATTTTCTGCACAACGATATCTGCACGACAGATGAAGTCCGCTGGCACTTCGAGGACATATCCATCTGGCCGGTTGCCAGGGTTCGGGATCGGAATCACTTCGATTCCCGGGCGTAGGCGTCACATTACAAGTAGTAGGATGGGTTAAGCAGGTAGTACTAAATTGCGTAAGGTACTAAATTAGGTCAGGCAGAGGGATATTAGGTTTTTTTTGATTGTTGGATGTCCGTTTGTTCTATTTCATCTCGTTTCCGTTTTCGTCTGAGAGTGTGGTAAAAGACCTTTACCATTAAAATAATGAATATTTCGGCGTTCACCTCGATTTTTCAGCATAACTGATTTTGATTGTAGAGGGTTCAAACGAAGGACAACATATTGGACTAAAATATATCGGCACAGAATTGTAATCCTTCTGAGAGTTTTGCAAGTATTAACAGTTAAATCGGGTACATTCAAGTTGAGAAATTGATTTTGAATGTATTTTAGAATGAAATAATTCCATTAGACTGTGTGTAGTCAATTCTTTCAATAGGAAATAACCAATAAGTTAATTCTGAATTCTGTACTACAATTTACGATTATTTAGAGCAATATCTTTGGGGAAAACTTTATGAATGGTTTTCCTCTTAGCATTACTCCTTTGGCTGAAAATTAAAAAAAAATATATGGTGATTCTTTGATAAAGATATTATAGGTAAGATTTTCAAAATCTCCGAAAGAAATAATAAGGATTATATGACTTCAATGTTTAGAATTAATCGCTATGTGAAAATTGTTTCATTACGAAGTGCATTACGTAGGTATATTTTTTTTGGTCCTTTTTTATATATGTCCAAGTATAACCATTGAACGGCGCTACGTAGTCATGTTCTATTCTCGGTGAACTATTTGGTTTGGAAATGAAAATCGGATTAGGGAAAAGGACATTTACAGTTACAATAAAAAAAGAAAATATTCTACTTTGGCGCCGATTTATTCACACAACTCATCGATGCATATCTTGATTTAAATTACTAAGGTTGCATATGATTGAGAACGAAACTGTCAGTACCTCCGTATTTTATGAAGATTCGTCCCAGTGGCCACATCATAGATGATGTGTTGTCCCGGGGTTCGCATTGTGGTGTACCTGTCTCCGCTTGAAACGATGGTACAGCTGAGTCAAGTACTCCTGCGACTACCGTCGCCAGAATTCGAGTTTGAGGTGGTTTATTCCACCAATCATGGACGCCATCAGTAACTGGCTCCCCGTGACCATCCACCACCATGGAAAATGCGCTAGAGTTAACGCTGCCATCGGGATCAACGATCTCGAATTGAGGATGGCCTCCACCTCAATTATAGAATTAATTTAGAACATATAAGATATAAGCTGAAATTCATGATTTTGTTGTGTTTTTTGTTGTATAAGTAATTTTTTATTAGAGTTGGTTGGCTTTTTCTGCTTTTTTCCAATTAATTGATAATATGTAATAATTCTCATTTGACTAAAGAATAATATTGTTTTTTTCGACTAATTTTGAATTGTAATGTTGTTTCAATTTAGAGTGCCAAGTGGTCCATTGTTTTATTATTTTTTAATGTTTGGAAACTTGCTTCCTATTTTCATAAAATTTATAATGATTGACACCTGTGTGCTATGAAAAATATGCAGCCTTGAAATGGACAGGTCGAAAAAAACTGAAGAAAACGACATAGGCAATGTTATCGATGCAATGAGCTGACAGCATTTAAGATTGACAAACCGATATCTCTAGGTGCTATTTCATTTTATATTATGACTGCTACTTTATAAAGTCCTCTTTCAATTTTATATACACCGATCAATATTAAAACGTTGAAAAACTAGCACATGAAAGCGCTAAACAAATAACAGATTTAAAAGAGGCAGTGATTCCTAACTATTTCTAAATAAATTTGTTTTTCAGAAAAAACACGAACGCAATTCTTCACCAGTTTAATATAGGCACGCAATTTACACGAATTTCCATATTTATTCGCTTAAATTTATTTCAACCGTTTTTTTACTCCCAACAAACTGTCGATATTTCACATTGGCTGAATTTAACATTAATTTTGAAGCAATCGTTGAGTCTGTCTTTTCATATTTATCAGATAGATATATAACTTCTTTAACACCAGCTTGAATAATAAGTTTCGCACATTCATTACACGGAAAGAGTGTAACATATAAAAGTGAATCACGAATATCATCACGTGATGCAGGAAGCATAGCGTTTGGTTCGGCATGAAGCACAAAAAAATATTTCGCCTCTAAAGGATTCCGGTTATCTCGTGACCAACTAAACTTTTCAGCACAACCATCCGGAAAATTGTTACAGCCAAGTCCGATCACGCGTCCGTTTTTCACAAAACATGCTCCAACTTGTGTGTTAGGATCAGGACTAAGTTCAGCTGTCAGGACTGCTGAAGCCATATAATAATCTTCCATTGCAAGGGTGTTTGCTCGTCCTGGTACTCTTGGAGGTTGCGTAATTGTTGACATTCTAAGTTTTCTACTTAAAAAAATATTACTACTTTTAAAAAACGATAAAATCTTCGCCTTAACCCATCAAAGTGCAATATCGAAGGAAGTGGTTTAAAGTATTACGAATCACTAAATTGTTGAAATGAAATCTTGTTAACTGAACAATATCTTGCAGTGAAATTAGTCATTCATCAATATTTCTTATCACCTTTCTCTTGGAAGTGAAGATTAAACTTGCAAGAAAGTAAATAAATATTCGCTTAATCTTTATTGATTCCAGGAAAGTTGACTATTCTGCAAATAAAATATGCTTCAATTGGTATCAGTTCTTAGACAAATTTAAAACCAATTGAGCTTAAGGGTATAGCACACGTAAAAATGGTGCGTGGGACGTCGAACACGAAAGTGCTAGGAACTTTTTCCATCTTCTTAAAAAAAAGAGTTCTGTATAGTAATGAATTGAGAACCAGGCGTAATACGAGTATATATTGTAGAAAATACGATTTCTCAATTCTATATGTAATGATTTTCAACTTTTCAAGTTCGAACGCGGAACCGACCTCTCATCGGTTCTAGACGTTAAGTCTGAGTAGTGCCAACGGATGGTACCAACAGGTCAACCAATCCGTGCACCGTAACCCATTCACGCGGTGGCTGCTTGTCGGCCAGCTAGTTCGGAGAGGATTTCGGTCGCGGGTCTCCGAATGGGTTACGCTCAATTACAATATTTTCAGCCACCTGAACATGCCCGTTTTCAAAATGCGTTATCAAAACCAAACCATACAGAGAAGAAACCTACTTTACGTTACTCCGTATTTCTTCATTCATCCAGTTAAGAATACAAAATCTAATTTTCCTTTCACGTTTCCGAAGTTCCGACGCGGTACCGAAAAATATGCTACTCGAAATTAACCCGACGAAAACTACTCTAATAAAATAACAAAACAACAAAGGTACCGCGTACCGCGCGCGACGCGAAACCGACCTCCGCGGATTTGGCGAAACCCTACCCTCGCGACGGCATACCTACCATGGACTCATTTTCCCGCTGAAACAGGAAGAACCACTGAAAAGGAAAGTCGTTAAGTAGTTAGCAATTCATGATTTGTTTATTTCTTACGTAAAAATACAATATAAACACTTTCTTATTAACTTTAAATATTTAAAGGAAATGATAACCTTACGGGATCACAAATATGGTACAAGAGATTTACAGAATTAAATTAATTGTATATAACCAAACTGTATAATAAAAATATTCAATATAAGTGAATTCAACCAAATATGAACCGTTAAAAAAAATCATAGAATGTAGTATCCTTTCATAAATAGGATGTAAAAACTATCAAGTTATGCTATTTCCAACAAGGAATAAGTAAAAGAAACATCCAGACAAAATGCAATTTCTAATCTCTTCAGTGCTAATGAAAATAAATTTCAAGTGTGAATACTTATAAACCTAGCCTGTTTTGTAATATTTCATTTACAGTATTGTTCAATTGTACTTTCAAGTAAATTCCTTTATCAATTTTAAAAACGATTTTTCATTGCAAACTCAGAAGGCTTGTACACAACATCATGTACATTATAAGGCATACTAACTATAAATAATTCACTTATGAATTTGCAAATAACTATTTGCACTAAGAGAGCAAAATATAAATGGCATCACTAGATAAGACATTTTTCACAATTATTATTAAATAGTGTACATATAATGTAGTTGCTGCATGAGGGACCTGACATTCACTTGTAATGTTTCTGCAGATTTCCTAATTCTATAATTAACTCACTATCAAATAAAGCTTGACAATGGATACGAATTAAAGCGCCCAAAGAGATGGAACAGCTTTTTTTTTTTTTTTGAACCACAGTTGACACCCCAAGCAGTAGAGAACCAAGAATCCAGCTTAAGAAGATCTAACAGGATTAGGAGATTACCTGCCCATCTAAGCGACCATGTACTCCATTAAGCGTGGGAGACTGTAATGTATTAATTCTAATGGTTCTGGCAACCCTAGTTAAATCTGACATTCCATTCCATGTATTCTAATTCAACTTTCTTCTTGTGCAAGTGACAGCTGAATTTAGTCCTTCCTTAATAAGGACTAATTTCTGTGATTGAACACGAGTATCAAAATGCGTGCCTTTTTATTTAATACACAACAATAATTAACTCTAACTCATGCTCAACATTTCTCCTAATTTTTCTTTTCAACCATTTTTCAATTGCAATAAATCGACTCGCTTACAATTCCTTTTGAATTCAGGCCTTTAAGACTTCGACTAGCTAATAGAAAGGACCAAATAAAGTAGTAGATCGCTTCAAAATACGTTTGCTGCATTTTTCTCTTTTTCATTTGATCTTCCCATCACAATTCCTTGAATTTATACTGGTTGCAAATCATCTAACCTTATTCACCTTTACTTGAAAACACCTCCGATTGTCTTTAATTTTTTTTTTCCTTTTCTTTACTTTAGACTTTTAATAATCGTTGATAAAAAAAAATGATAAATTTACAAATATGAGGAGCAAAAACACATTTTGTCCTTTTTATCTTAATACCTTCATTAATAATTTAATTATCTGCAACATTTCATAGCATCTCTCTTTCATTTATATTTTCCTTTCCTATTTGTTTTTATTTTTCCGACATAGTATATCAATCAATTAATATCATTTTCCTTTTTTTGTTTTCATTTCCCAGCATAAAACTTAAAATTTTCTCTTGTCCATCAAATGTCTCATTTTTTCTTTTAAACAACTAGAAAAGTAATATTAGATCTTGTACAATGTGTTGTTTGCTTTCCATTTAATTTTTTAATTCTGGCATTCATTAATTGTCACTCTAAATATTTGCTTTACAAAGTTTCAGTATGGGATTTATTTCCTTCCCTTTTAAGTAGGTTTGGAAAGTAGTTGAGTTGAATTTCTACATTCTTATTTTGGATATTTAATATAGATTTTCTAGGACGCAGAGTACATTAACTAAACACATTTCTCCTGATTTGCTAGGTCCTTTCAATCGTAAGGTTCATTAGCGATTAGGTTTACATAAACTGGCAGCGTTCGTTGATCGGCGGAAAACCGTTTTTTTGTTTAAGTTATGAAGATTTCTATTTCTTTGCCTTCATTCAGTCTAGGAGTTCATTTTTATTTTTAAACAAAATTGCAGATGCTACAATTACGAGAGTGGTAAACATTACGTACTATACTGGTGTAACGACACTTGTATTAAAAATATCCAAGGCTTTATTCAAATAGTTCATTTGCACAGCGATACACATATCTGTCGCTCGGATTAAGATCCAAGGAAGTCATGTTCCAAAGTCATTCGATTTTCCTAATATGGTATCCCGAATAGAAGGCCCTAACACTTTGCAAAACATCACAGTTAAGCCACCGATTGAAAAGCATAGAATAATGTAAACGGCCACATTCACTCGACCAATTTTGGTGCAACGTAAAAGGCGATAAAATTAGCTACCGATACAATCAATTACAAGGACATATGTAATAAACACCGTATCTTGGAGTTCCTCTGTTGACACATCTAGCTCGTCAAGTTCTTTTTGCACAATCTAACCTAACTTTCGGAAACAGCTCCCAAAACTAGGTTTAATCTGTCGTACGACATTAATGGCGAGATTGTGCGCAACTTATATTTAGCTCCGGAACTTATTCCGTCAAATGAATGACGTGGGCACTGCTGATATTTCCATCGTGAAACTTACTTGCTAGCCTCCAAATATCCGACTGTATATTTATCCATACATAGGTTACCTCCCTCGACAAGACATGCTTCAAAACTGTCACAGGAACTCTAAATCGAGCTGGGCCTTTTTTATTAACATCTGCCGTAAGTTGATCCGCGCTGGTAGATCCTGTCATTCCCTCGGACAATGTGCTGTGCTTCCTTTAATACGTTGGTGTCCCCTCTCAATTCTGGTTTTCGGATCGGTTTGATCAAGACTCGAATCTGACCACAGGTATTAACCCCTTCCAAAACGGAGAAGCAACCAGCCCTCCGTTAGCTTCAGCACCGCTAACACGCCCGAAAAAGCCCTCTAAAGGACATCAGCACGACACTCCAATGATATCGGAGGTTATCCTTCACACGTTTTTCCTCCACCCGTTGCGTCGGGCTGTCACTTCGACAACCACCTACAAAACAGATGTGTGTGGAATGGCACGCCACATGGCGGCAATGTGCATCTCCATTTGTTGCCAGTGGCATAGTTTCCTCGATGGCCACGGTGGAGGGGCAATCCCAAATGGATATGTCTCGAAATGCGTCGGGGTTTAGTTCAATATTCTGTTGCACATATTTAAATCCACAGATCTAAATATTTGGAAAAGAAAAAAAAATATTTTCTGCGCAAGATATCCGCACGAAAGATGACGTCCGCTTGCATTTCGAGATCATACCCACCTGGCCGAGTGCAAGGGTTCGGGATCGGAATCACTTCGATTCCCGGGCGTAGGCGTCACATTACACATTCCCCCCCCCAAAATCGAAGTAATTACGATCCCGCCCCCTACGTAAAAGGTCTTGGTTAGGGCCGTGGCGTGTCGAAGGTCGATTTCGAGGAATAGGCTACAACCCTGTTCGTGAAGGCTCGACGGTGACTATACCGCAGGGAGTCAGGTGTTACTCGGAGGTCTTCGTCCAGGCAGAGATTTAGGTAAGCCAAGGTTTTTCGTGGGAAATAGTTGCACTTCATCGTCTAAGGTCTTTTGCGTGGTAAATTCCCAGGGTTTTGCCAGCCATGTCCGCGATGAGGTATCGGGTGGGGCTTATTACTTGTAGGACTCGACATTTCACGAATTTCTTGTCTAGTTTGGCATTGTAATGTCGGGTGGCATCGCTCTGCCGGAAGTTTCGACGATATATTTCGTCGCCTGCCTTAAAGCCAGAAGGATGAGATCGCAAGTTGTACCGCTCCTCTCCCATCCGTCGACTTTCTTCAATCTTCTCCCGCAGTTGCTCTCGCAGAAGTTGGAGCTTTTCGTGCGGTTCCAGAACCACGATTGGGTCCTCTAGCGATTTCAGTTGCCGCAATAGCCGGTAAGCGCTCCCATGACAGATCATGTACTGGCCGAACAATGCGAAATACGGCGAAATGCCGGTAGTGGCGTGGTACGACGAGCGCAGCGCACTAGTGATGGCGGACAATTTGCGATCCCAGTCCTTCTGATTCGGGTGGACATAAGCGCGAATGGCCGCTATGAGCGTACGGTTCAGTCGTTCGGATGCGTTGGCTTGTGGTGAATAGACGGCGGTTCGTTGGTGGATGATGCCGTATTTGGACATTAGGTCTCGGAACTTGCTGGAGGTGAACTGGACCCCGTTGTCGGAGACAAGTTTCTCCGGAACTCCAAACATGTGAAAGACTCGGTTCTCCAAGAAGCTGATTATAGGTCCAGTGTGCATGTTGCGTAGTGGTTCGATGATAGGGAACTTAGAGAGCTGGTCCAGGACCACGACAGCTCCCGTGTGACCAGAAGCAGATCGAGGGTAAGGACCGGTAAGATCAATGTACAAGCGCTGGAACACGCGTTCGGGGACCTCAACCTTACCCATGGGAGGCCGAAGAATGGTGTTGGGCGCTTTAGTGCACTTGCATAGCTCACAGGAGGCTACGTACGCTTTTATCTGTTGTGCCATCTTAGGCCAAAAGAAGCAGGTTTTCAACCGCCTAAGTGTACGACCGTAACCGCCGTGCGCACTAGATGGGTGGTCATGGGCCCGTCTGATAAGATCAGTGGTTAATTCTTCGGGCACCCACAACTTCCACTGTTCTTCTTCTTGTATGGGGTCTCCGGATGCGTGTCCCATCCGCTTATAAATAAATCCATCCGTCAACCGCAGTTCAGGAAGCTGGGACAGTTGATTCTGGATAGTGTGAATCAGTTGGGTGTAGCTGGCTGACTTGAAGGCAGGATGGTCCAGATCGATCAATTGGGGGCTGTCGTCCTCCTGGACCAACTCGGCTCCTTCAAGGGCGAACATTCTGGATAGGGTGTCGGGGACTACATGCTGGCTTCCTTTTCGGTGGCGAATTGTGAAGTCAAATGCCTGTAGTTTCAGTGCCCACCTGGCCAATCTGCCGTTGAGGTCAGTCTGGCTCATTAGCCATTTCAGAGACGCGTGGTCCGTAACGATTTCAAAGGTGTGTCCCTCCACATAGGCTCGGAAGCGTTTCACTGCCAACACCGCAGCTAGACATTCCTGCTCGGAGACCGTGTAATTTCGCTGGGCTGGGTTCAACTTGTGAGACATGAAGGCTATAGGTCTTTCCTCGCCGTCTTGTGCAACCTGGACTAAGACTGCTCCCACCCCATGCTGACTCGCGTCACAATGGATTGAGAACGGTTTGTCAAAGTCCGGGCTGTGCAGTACGGGGGCTGTAGTCAGACTCTTCTTTAGCTCTTCAAAGGCTCGCAAGCTGGGCTCCTCCCAGACGAATTTACGTCCCTTACGCAGCATGTCGGTCAAAGGAATGGTTATGGTGGCATAGTCACGTACAAACTGCTGGTACCATCCGCATAAGACTAAGAATCGGCGTAATTGTTTGGTGGTCATGGGTAATGGAAAAACGTCAATCGCTTGAGTCTTTTCCGGATCGGTCTTGATATGTCCATGCCCAATGATGTGACCTAAATACTTCACCTCCGTCATCACGAACTGACTCTTCCGTATGTTGATGGTTAATCTTGCCCTCCGGATGTGTAGAGCCACCTCCTGAAGCAGGTCGATGTGTTCGTCAAAGGTCTCGGTTATAAGCAACAGATCGTCCAAGTAAACGAAAACTTGGTGCCGCAAATGAGGTGGTATCACCTTATCCATAAGGCGCGTCATTGTTTGGGGGGCATTGCACAATCCGAATGGCATGGTCACGAATTGATATAGGGGCCGACCTGGGACTGTGAAGGCTGTTTTCTCCTTTGAACCGGGGTCTAAAGGCATTTGCCCAAAGGCGTCCTTGAGATCTAAGCTCGTGATGAAGTGGGCTTTAGGCAACCGACTCAAAATGCCTTCTATCAACGGTAGAGGGTATGCGTCCTTGACTGTGACGGCGTTCAAGCGTCTGGCATCTAAGCATAACCGAACCTTGTTCGGCTTGACAACTAAGGTGACTGGGGAAGCCCACGCGCTCTGTGATTCTTCGATTACGCCTAATGCTAGCATTCGATCCACTTCGGCATATAACGATTTTTCCTTCGCCGGAGATATGGCGAAATGTCTCTGTTTTATGGGTTTAGCATCCCCCACATCTATAGTGTGGAACACCAGGGCAGTCCGCCCGAGACCTTCCTTCTCATGCGATGGAAAAGCCGATATAGCCGAGTCAAGACGCAATTGCTGATTTACATCCAGTGTATGCCGTAATAAGCTAGTGGGTTGAGATTGGTCAGGAACGGTGGTGACGGACTCCAGTGTCGTACCGGAAAACAGTGCCGGGGCCAAGTTAAATTTTCGAACGAAATCCACTCCTAGATAAAGATTCTGGGTTAATTGAGGTATGATGAAAAATTCCAGAGGTTTAGTTACTCCTTTAAAGGTGACATCCGTCATAATTTTTCCCACTACAGAGTGACGAGTTCCGTCCGCCGTGCTTAACCAGGAGGTGAAATGACGGATTTGGTCCGCGTGCCTTGCCTGTACCTCCCCTGCAAAATCGGCAGATATGCAATTCACACTGGCTCCCGTATCGACTAAGCCTGACACTCGTTTTTGCAGGAGGTGTACTGACGCATATGGCCGAACATCATCCCTCAATAATTCATCTAAGTGTATGTCCTTCAATGCTTTCCTCGACTGCCTGACTTTTCTCCAGAAGCTCCGCATCCGACGCGTCGCTCGCTTGCTTCGCGGTGGGACATTTGTGGCCAACTCCTCATGGAAGATGCGCTGTCGAGTAGCCATATAATTCCGCAGCCTGACATGAAAAGGTTTTACATGCCAAGGAACTTTCGTCTCGCTATTATTTCCCTGCGCGTTGGCTTCGGCGAAGGACGGCGTCGGTTGTGGAACTTCGGGAGAACTGTGTTTAGCGGTGCGAGTCAGCAGAGTTGGAGTCATGTTGGGAGCTTGGTCATAGCTAGCGATAGGGTCAAGATTGGTTCGTCCGGGGTTTAGGAGTGCCGACGGGTGGTCGCGGCACTCGGTGGCAAGTTTTTTCGCCCTTTGCAATTTGCACAGTCAGGTGCGTAGGTGTCGGCCTTCCCGCAGCGGTAGCAGAAAAGCGTCGGCTCCGCTGGACATGCATAGAACCGATGTCCCGGTTGTCGGCAGTTCCAACAGACCGTCGGGCTTGTAATTGCTTCAAGGGAGGGCCGATCAATCAAGGCTGGGTCTTCAAGCTCCGGTGGTGCTCCGCTCCTCGGTATTGGTACTGGATCAGCAAGCAGGTGGTCCGCTGCCATCAACTCCGCGGTGTGATGATTTCGGGGATTTGGTCCCGTTATGCGAGGTTGTGGACGGAAGGTACCTCGCCGCTCATCCAAGTGTTCTTGTCTACGGGCATGGAGGCGCAATCCCTGTATGGTGTTGATGGGAAAATGTAGAAGGCTGTTCTGGAGATCCCAGCGCATGTTCTCTCTGATAATTTCTACCAGTTCGTCCTCGGGCATGGTATTTCGCAAGCGAGTGCTCAATCTCACTATACTTGTGTAGTACTGGTCGAACGGTTCGTGAGCGCCTTGTTTCCGTTTCTTTATTTGCTCCCTTAGCTCTCTCTCAGTGAAGCCATCCTCAAATCGATTGCGGAAGGCTGCACTGAAAGAGTGCCAAGTGGGACGTGGCGTTGATTCTTTAAAGCTCCAGTACCAGTCGGCAGCGTCGCCGCTGAACAAAAGATGTGCATGCCGGAGGAAGGCCGAGGAATCACCTGCCAGGGTGCTGGATACCAACGCCTGAATCCGGAAAAGGAACCGGTCCGCCGATATCATATCGTTGAACCCTGTAAAGTTCAGGCGCCAACTCTCCATGATACGAGGCGTCGGGTCTCGAAAAGGTGTCAATGCGTTCCCGGGGGGAATCACATCCTCGATTGACCTGTTGTACTGAACTGCCTCGGGGGCTAGAGGTCCCAACGGAGGTGCGGTGCTGTGTCGTGGTCTGTATTCGGGAGCTCTGGGATCCATTCCCGAGTTCCTTGGAGGTGGGACCCATTGCTCGGATTGTCGGGAGTGGGGCATCGCCACACTGGGATTGGGCTCCCAGCCAAGCGGAGTTCTCACGCGACTGGGTGGTTGGCTCATAGGGAGATTCTGGAGCTTTCCCTCCAGGTTGCCAATCCTCTCCGACATATCCCTCATCAACGCCACGAGGGTGTCAATGGAGTGGGCGGAAGGCATGGGGGTCACCTCGGACACGACACTTGCGGCCGAAACTTCACCGCCTACGGCTCCTTGCAGGTCTAAAAGTGGTTGTGACGGTTCGGCTTCTGGAACTCCTTTCGCCACTGCTCCACGCGTTGGTAGGGGCGTTCCGAGGGGGACGTCTAGGGCGGTCCGCTCGATGGGTCGCCGGCATAAGGGACACAGCTCAGACGTGAGGAGGAGCTGTTGTACACAGGCACGATGGAATAGATGTCCACAATCCAATCGCACGCTGTGTACGCCCTCCACTACGTCTTCGAAACAGATCCCGCAGTTCGCGGGTTGGACCGTTTTGGACCGGGTCCACCGCTTATCGGGAGTCCGCTCCGTTGCCATTTTTGGTTCTGTCTTGTTTTGCTGGGTGGTAGAAGTACGTTTTTTTTTCTTACTAAAAAAAAAGAAAAGGTTAACCCTAATATAAATATAAAAAACCTAAAAATAATTTCGTGGCCGATAGTGGCGAGCTATATGCTAAGTGGGAAAAAAAATGTATTTAAAGTATATTTTCCTTTTCAGTGGTCGACTCCTTCAACGGGAAAGGAGAGTGCGTGGTAATCTGCCGAAGAAAGGGTGCTTTTGGTCGATTTACGAAATTTACCCCATAACCCACATACATTACAAAAAACCGTCTCTAAACTACGTTAAAGTGACTCGACGAGACAAGTGGTAGAGCTACCGTAACGATTTTGTACGCGGTCAAAATTCCCGACGCGTGGAAGCATTCCGGGCTTCGCAACTCCAGCATACGCCACCGAACGTTGAACCGATACCACTCGTCTATCACGCATACGAAATAATTAGAATCCTTCCGCGACATAAAGGCAAGGTAGCCTTCTATTTTCTTGAGAGTCCATGCTGATAGGTAAACCCATCAGGCTGGCTGTTCCATCAAGAAAATAGGAGGTCCTTACAGGGGTTAACCTGGGACAACACATCGGAAGGATTCTGTCGCAAAAAAAAATCAAACAAAGGAGAGCGGAAGATACAATTCACGTGCAGCGACTGCTAGTGTGTATCACACAACTCCACTGCTCCTGATAGTGGGACTCGAGTACCAGAGTACCTTACATCCTCCGTAAAGGACCAACTCGTCAGAAGACGCGAAGTTCTTTCCCCCTTAGGATGTTTTAGGCCCCACGTTGGGCGCCATTTGTAATGATTTTCAACTTTTCAAGTTCGAACGCGGAACCGACCTCTCATCGGTTCTAGACGTTAAGTCTGAGTAGTGCCAACGGATGGTACCAACAGGTCAACCAATCCGTGCACCGTAACCCATTCACGCGGTGGCTGCTTGTCGGCCAGCTAGTTCGGAGAGGATTTCGGTCGCGGGTCTCCGAATGGGTTACGCTCAATTACAATATTTTCAGCCACCTGAACATGCCCGTTTTCAAAACGCGTTATGAAAACCAAACCATACGGAGAAGAAACCTACTTTACGTTACTCCGTATTTCTTCATTCATCCAGTTAAGAATACAAAATCTAATTTTCCTTTCACGTTTCCGAAGTTCCGACGCGGTACCGAAAAATATGCTACTCGAAATTAACCCGACGAAAACTACTCTAATAAAATAACAAAACAACAAAGGTACCGCGTACCGCGCGCGACGCGAAACCGACCTCCGCGGATTTGGCGAAACCCTACCCTCGCGACGGCATACCTACCATGGACTCATTTTCCCGCTGAAACAGGAAGAACCACTGAAAAGGAAAGTCGTTAAGTAGTTAGCAATTCATGATTTGTTTATTTCTTACGTAAAAATACAATATAAACACTTTCTTATTAACTTTAAATATTTAAAGGAAATGATAACCTTACGGGATCACAAATATGGTACAAGAGATTTACAGAATTAAATTAATTGTATATAACCAAACTGTATAATAAAAATATTCAATATAAGTGAATTCAACCAAATATGAACCGCTAAAAAAAATCATAGAATGTAGTATCCTTTCATAAATAGGATGTAAAAACTATCAAGTTATGCTATTTCCAACAAGGAATAAGTAAAAGAAACATCCAGACAAAATGCAATTTCTAATCTCTTCAGTGCTAATGAAAATAAATTTCAAGTGTGAATACTTATAAACCTAGCCTGTTTTGTAATATTTCATTTACAGTATTGTTCAATTGTACTTTCAAGTAAATTCCTTTATCAATTTTAAAAACGATTTTTCATTGCAAACTCAGAAGGCTTGTACACAACATCATGTACATTATAAGGCATACTAACTATAAATAATTCACTTATGAATTTGCAAATAACTATTTGCACTAAGAGAGCAAAATATAAATGGCATCACTAGATAAGACATTTTTCACAATTATTATTAAATAGTGTACATATAATGTAGTTGCTGCATGAGGAACCTGACATTCACTTGTAATGTTTCTGCAGATTTCCTAATTCTATAATTAACTCACTATCAAATAAAGCTTGACAATGGATACGAATTAAAGCGCCACATAAACCAACTGCACAAATCGGGAGTGGAACTACCAAAGAAGACCGTAACGTCTCAAGAGGAACCTGTTCATGAAAATCCAAGGCTAGAAGAGGTACTCATAGAGCGAAGTGTTGCCAACCAAAGAGATGGAACAGCTTTTTTTTTTTTTTTTGAACCACAGTTGACACCCCAAGCAGTAGAGAACCAAGAATCCAGCTTAAGAAGATCTAACAGGATTAGGAGATTACCTGCCCATCTAAGCGACCATGTACTCCATTAAGCGTGGGAGACTGTAATGTATTAATTCTAATGGTTCTGGCAACCCTAGTTAAATCTGACATTCCATTCCATGTATTCTAATTCAACTTTCTTCTTGTGCAAGTGACAGCTGAATTTAGTCCTTCCTTAATAAGGACTAATTTCTGTGATTGAACACGAGTATCAAAATGCGTGCCTTTTTATTTAATACACAACAATAATTAACTCTAACTCATGCTCAACATTTCTCCTAATTTTTCTTTTCAACCATTTTTCAATTGCAATAAATCGACTCGCTTACAATTCCTTTTGAATTCAGGCCTTTAAGACTTCGACTAGCTAATAGAAAGGACCAAATAAAGTAGTAGATCGCTTCAAAATACGTTTGCTGCATTTTTCTCTTTTTCATTTGATCTTCCCATCACAATTCCTTGAATTTATACTGGTTGCAAATCATCTAACCTTATTCACCTTTACTTGAAAACACCTCCGATTGTCTTTAATTTTTTTTTTCCTTTTCTTTACTTTAGACTTTTAATAATCGTTGATAAAAAAAAATGATAAATTTACAAATATGAGGAGCAAAAACACATTTTGTCCTTTTTATCTTAATACCTTCATTAATAATTTAATTATCTGCAACATTTCATAGCATCTCTCTTTCATTTATATTTTCCTTTCCTATTTGTTTTTATTTTTCCGACATAGTATATCAATCAATTAATATCATTTTCCTTTTTTTGTTTTCATTTCCCAGCATAAAACTTAAAATTTTCTCTTGTCCATCAAATGTCTCATTTTTTCTTTTAAACAACTAGAAAAGTAATATTAGATCTTGTACAATGTGTTGTTTGCTTTCCATTTAATTTTTTAATTCTGGCATTCATTAATTGTCACTCTAAATATTTGCTTTACAAAGTTTCAGTATGGGATTTATTTCCTTCCCTTTTAAGTAGGTTTGGAAAGTAGTTGAGTTGAATTTCTACATTCTTATTTTGGATATTTAATATAGATTTTCTAGGACGCAGAGTACATTAACTAAACACATTTCTCCTGATTTGCTAGGTCCTTTCAATCGTAAGGTTCATTAGCGATTAGGTTTACATAAACTGGCAGCGTTCGTTGATCGGCGGAAAACCGTTTTTTTGTTTAAGTTATGAAGATTTCTATTTCTTTGCCTTCATTCAGTCTAGGAGTTCATTTTTATTTTTAAACAAAATTGCAGATGCTACAATTACGAGAGTGGTAAACATTACGTACTATACTGGTGTAACGACACTTGTATTAAAAATATCCAAGGCTTTATTCAAATAGTTCATTTGCACAGCGATACACATATCTGTCGCTCGGATTAAGATCCAAGGAAGTCATGTTCCAAAGTCATTCGATTTTCCTAATATGGTATCCCGAATAGAAGGCCCTAACACTTTGCAAAACATCACAGTTAAGCCACCGATTGAAAAGCATAGAATAATGTAAACGGCCACATTCACTCGACCAATTTTGGTGCAACGTAAAAGGCGATAAAATTAGCTACCGATACAATCAATTACAAGGACATATGTAATAAACACCGTATCTTGGAGTTCCTCTGTTGACACATCTAGCTCGTCAAGTTCTTTTTGCACAATCTAACCTAACTTTCGGAAACAGCTCCCAAAACTAGGTTTAATCTGTCGTACGACATTAATGGCGAGATTGTGCGCAACTTATATTTAGCTCCGGAACTTATTCCGTCAAATGAATGACGTGGGCACTGCTGATATTTCCATCGTGAAACTTACTTGCTAGCCTCCAAATATCCGACTGTATATTTATCCATACATAGGTTACCTCCCTCGACAAGACATGCTTCAAAACTGTCACAGGAACTCTAAATCGAGCTGGGCCTTTTTTATTAACATCTGCCGTAAGTTGATCCGCGCTGGTAGATCCTGTCATTCCCTCGGACAATGTGCTGTGCTTCCTTTAATACGTTGGTGTCCCCTCTCAATTCTGGTTTTCGGATCGGTTTGATCAAGACTCGAATCTGACCACAGGTATTAACCCCTTCCAAAACGGAGAAGCAACCAGCCCTCCGTTAGCTTCAGCACCGCTAACACGCCCGAAAAAGCCCTCTAAAGGACATCAGCACGACACTCCAATGATATCGGAGGTTATCCTTCACACGTTTTTCCTCCACCCGTTGCGTCGGGCTGTCACTTCGACAACCACCGACAAAACAGATGTGTGTGGAATGGCACGCCACATGGCGGCAATGTGCATCTCCATTTGTTGCCAGTGGCATAGTTTCCTCGATGGCCACGGTGGAGGGGCAATCCCAAATGGATATGTCTCGAAATGCGTCGGGGTTTAGTTCAATATTCTGTTGCACATATTTAAATCCACAGATCTAAATATTTGGAAAAGAAAAAAAAATATTTTCTGCGCAAGATATCCGCACGAAAGATGACGTCCGCTTGCATTTCGAGATCATACCCACCTGGCCGAGTGCAAGGGTTCGGGATCGGAATCACTTCGACTCCCGGGCGTAGGCGTCACATTACATATAGTGAGAAAAAAACAGAAAATTCGACTTCCTCTACTTACTTAAATCGGTACCTGTGTCCGTCTGTATGTCACAGCAGTTTTAAAATATAGCAGCTATAGCCGTGAAACTGTGTGGAAATGTCGGAAGTTATGACTTCTAGAATGTTTTGGGATGAAAAAAATTTCAAAGAGTTTTAAGGGCCCTCCATAGAGGTGTTTTAAACCCCCCCCCCCCCCCACATAGAGGTGTGATACTTAAACAAATTTTGTTCATTAAAGGCGGGCAAGCGGGATGTCATTTAAAAGCTTTCACTGAGATCTTTTCAAAACAGGTCTTAAAACCACTTTATCAGTGTCGAGGGGGGCAGGAAAAGGGGAAATGCACGAATTTTTCGTGTACGCACCACGAGATTGGACACCTTTCATCGGAAAAGTCTGAAAAAATCATGAGTGCAGACCTTTATGAGCACAACAACAATAAATACGTCAGAAGTCGAAATTCACTCAACTTTGTTAGTAATAGTATTATTTATTAATTTTACACTTTCTTGAGTAAAATCGTAAGGGCACTCTCAAATTCAATATGTGAATGTCAATTTATTAGTTTGTTCAACGGGTCGCCGTTTTAAATGTGAATATTGCATAAAAATTTTAAGTTAATAATTAAAGTTTATTAGAACAGCTAAAAATAATAGGTGAAAATATCATGGAAATAGATCCGAAAACAAATAACATAAAGGTTGAAATTCATTGATCTTTGCTAATAATAGTAGGATTTGTAAATTTAATATTTTCGCTAGTGAAACTATATAAGTATAATTAAATGCAATGAACGCAGATATTTAAGAAGTATTTTAAAATGTTCTTATATTCTATAAGTTTTAATAGAATGTACAGAAGTGATTTTTCTTCTTCTTCTTCGTAGCGCTAAAGCCCCTCCCGGGCCTTCGATTCCTACAACAAGCGCCTCCGACTGTCTCGGTCTATTGAAATCTGAGCAGCGATAAACTGTCTTCGTCGACCGACTCAAACCAGCGTTTCATCGGTTTCCCCACTAGTCTCCGGCCTTCAGTTCTCCCAACGAATATCTTCTTGGGTATCCGTTGTTCGTCCATACGATTCATGTGTCTAGCGCATTGAAGCTTCCGCAGTCTTACAATCCTTGAGACCTCCGGTTCGTCGAGAAATTCATACAGCTCATGGTTGTATCGAATTAGCCATTGGTCCCCGTCAAGCTTCAGGACCTGTCGCTCAAAGGCGTTCAATATATTTGCGGATGCTTGGGTTAGGGTCCATGTTTCACACCCATAGCATAACACAGGTCTTATCACAGATTTGTATACTTGGAGCTTTGTTTTCCTGTGTATGCAGCTGGTCTTCAAGATCGTTAATACTGAATAAAATAATTTATTTGCGAGCTGTATTGTTCGGCGTATTTCGTCTCTTTCATTGCCCGTCATGGGCCTTGTGTAATTTTCATTGATTTGTAGCCCTACTAGTTTTGCTTCGCTGTCGAGTTTCAGGAGAAGTTCTTTGGCAGTTGTTACTGACCGTCATGTCATCCGCATAGGCTACTACTTGGCTCGTCTTATATAGTAATGTACCTCGCGTATCGCAGGTAGCTTTCTTATGACGTCCTGCAGAGCCAAATTGAATAGCAATATGGCCAGCCCATCTCCCTGCTTTAGTCCGATATTTGTGTCAAAGGCATCGGTGAGTTGGTTATTGATGCGGACTTGGGAGGTTGTCGATGTCATTGTCATTTTGGTAAGACGGACTAATTTGGCTGGGATGCCAAAGCAAAGCATTATTTGGTACGGTATGTTACGATCAATACTATCGTATGCTTGCTTGAAGTCAACGAAAACTTTGTGTACGTCTATGTTGACCTCCCAGTATTTTTCAAATAGCTGCTTCAGGCTTTTCACTACTTTGTATGCTTGTCTTGTTGCTTGCTAGAGTTACATCGATACTTTACAATCGGTCGGCATAGTATTTTCTTTTCTTAATTCTAATAATCTTATTCGCTACTCTTCTGAGATTTTCATAGGGTTCTCTCTTCGTTCTGGCTTTCCTACCTACGTATTCTTTGTACGCCTGATTCTTTTTGTCTAACGCATTCTGGCACTGATCATCGAACCAATCATTTCTCTTGCGCCGGGGTTGATGTCCAATTGTGTGTTCTACCACGGTCTTAATAGCCGTTCGTTGCTTTTTTCAGCGATGCGTCTGATAAGATAGGAGCCAACTGGTTGTCGAGAGTCTCAATAAAATTGTTGGCCACGGACGCCGTTTGGAGCCTTCCGATATCAAATTTTTGTAGCGGGCTGGTCTTCGTCGACTATGCCTTTGACATACGACATCGATAGGTTAATTTGATTAAGTAATGATCTGAGTTACAATTGGCTCCTCGGTATGTACGGACGTCAAGAATGCTCAAGGCCCAACGTTTTTGGATCGAAACAGGGTCGATTTGGTATTGTGTGTTGTCATCTGGTGATACCAGATCATTTTATGTATGCGACGATGAGGGAAGCAAGTCGAGCGTATTTCTGCTACATGCAAAGTCAATCAGGGTCTGGCCATTGTCGTTTGTTTCATCGTGGAGGCTCCATCCTCCAGTCGTTCCCCGATGAGATAGTTCATTGCCAACCTTAGCGTTGAAATCACCCAGAGTTATTTTTGTGTCGTTTGTAGGCAATGAATCGACTAGTCTTTCCAGCTTATTGCAGAACGTTTCCTTCGTTTCTTCGTCCATTTCTTCAGTCAAATCTTCATTAACTTTGATCTGAGACTCAGTGTTTAGCATTGCAACCTTGGTTATGCGGATGAGGTTTGTTGGGACGCCAAAGCCAAGCATTATTTTAAACAAGGACATTTCTGTCAATACTGTCCTATGCTTGCTTGAAGTCTACGAAGAGTTAGTGTACATCGATTTTATATTCCCATCACTTTTTGGGCACCAGTTTTACTGAGAATATTTGGTCAATAGTAGATCGTCACCTTCAACAACCACTTTGGTACTCTCCAATGATATTTTCATAATAGGGTCTCAGTCTTCGCGCAATTATTTTAGATAGAACTTTATATGATGTGCTCAATAAAACAATCCCTCTTCTTTTCTGCCAGTCATCTGGTAGCTGCTTTTCTGTCCATATCTTACATATTAACCGATGAATGAAGTTGTTTAGGTGTGTTCCTCCGGCTTGGAGTAGTTCTGTCGGTATTCTATCAATTCCAGGAGCTTTGTTCTTTTTGAGATCTGCCTGTACCTCTTTTACTGTTGGTAGGGTTGTCAAGACATTGGGCTAGTTTTGTTCCTTAACTCTTACCAGCTCAACGTCTTTCACGTTAAAACACCAGAAGCCCCTGCGGAAAGGTAACTAAAAACATGCGTAACTACCAGAGTGCTCAATTAAGACAGCACTATATACAGCTGTGAACAGGATAAAGAGAGAGACATTGCCATCGAAGACTACACCCTGTCGGCCTTCATCGACCTCGAAAAAACCTTTAATAATGTAAAAACAGGGAGTATAACAGCAGCCATTGAACGATTTAGAATTAATTTATGTTCGACCAAATGCGTGGCAGAACTTTTTAAACCAATAAAGATCATAGGTGAAGAAATAGATAAACATGGATGCATCACAAGGTGGCATAGTATCACGAATACCGAAGAAAACCTCAATAAAGGAGCTGGATAAGATCCAGTAAATGGCTTGCCTAGAAATCACTGTACCCAATCGATTGAATCCTTCCTGCCAATAGCGCCTCCTGTAATGTGACGCCTACGCCCAGGAATCGAAGTGATTCCGATCCCGAACCCTTGTAACCTGCCAGATGGATATGTCCTCGAAGTGCCAGCGGACTTCATCTGTTGTGCGGATATCGTTGTGCAGAAAATATTTTTTTTTCTGTCCAAATATTTAGATCCGTGGATATAAATATTCGAAATATAGAATTAATCCAACCCCGGCACATTTCGAGACATAGCCATCTGGAAATGCCCCTCCACCGTGGCCATCGAGAAAACTATGCCACTGGCGACATCTGGAGAAGCACATTTCCGCCATATGAAGTGCCATTCCACGCACAGATGTTTTGTCCGAGGTGACAACCGAAATTTTTGACAGCCACATGTCGGCTTAGTTTTTCGTGGCTGTCGTCTTCGAATATGTCCAGTGTCGCGGAATATCGGAAGAACCAGAGATAGCAGCTGCTAATTGTTGGGTGCGGCAGAGTCCGGATTTCGCTCTTGTTTGTGCCGAAAATATCTATAGAAAGGTAAGTCTGCTAACGGATATTTCCCGAGTTCCGTCTCTAACCTCATTCTTTATAGAAAATCGCAAGAATCCGGAACGAAAATTGTTGCGTTCGTATGATAATTTTGTTTTCAGCTGGTTGCACGAAAGTTTTCACATCTGCAAACAATTTTCTTGAATGGTCAGATGTCTTTTTGAAAAGTGACAATTGTGACAATGAACTGACTCGGTATTGTGATCCACTAGAGCTTTGCTGCTATTATGGCGAAGCTATGCAGCGGCTGATCACCTCATCAAATTTAACGTTGCGTGAACTGCGGACTAAGTGGAAATATACCTTCGATAAAACATTCAGTCGGTATCAAAGAAGAAGTTCCAGAAGAGGAATTGTTGGCGGATGTGAGGGCATTCATCCGGCCGGCTGAAAACAAAATTATAGAAATAGTAACAAATAAAGATGATGATGACGACGAGGATTGGCAACCACTTTCCGAATTGATTGCACGAAATCAGGAAAATAAACTATCAACGGCGATCAGCGATGATAATGATGAGAATGATGATAATCAAAAAGTTATGAAAATGTCAAAGAAGAAATGCCACTGACAACATAAACAAGAGATTTTGTTGCTTAAATTTTTATCATATTTCATAGAGGATTTGATGATTTCTCGCAGCAGTTAATAATAAATTTTCAATGTGAAAATGAATTTCAACCAATTGTGTCGGATATGTGCCGAAAGAGCGTTGTTGAATTATGGAACCTATTTTCAAAGTTGTTAGTCAGCGAGAATAATGATTTACCCGACCAAATATGCATCAGATGCCTTGACGTTATCCATCAATCGTACAATTTTCTGGAAAAATGTGAAACATCTCGCCAACACTTAATACAAATCAGAGACGCACAATATATATACCTATAGAGGAAGAAATTGTAACACCAAAGGAGGACAATTCAGGTTACAGTTTCTAATATCACTCGTTACCTATTTTTAAATTCTGGATGTCATAACATGAAATCAGGATTTATCTCAGAGTCAGCTGGTTTCCATTTAAGAAAAATAGTTAGATCAAACTGCACGATATTTACATTCGAGATTTAAACGTGATATCAAGGTGATTGGCTTAAAGAAAAGATTTGCTTGTACATTTGAATATTTACAACTTAATGGAATAAGGCTGAACGAATTTTGTAACTATCAAAGATTAATTAAATTAATTATTTTGTCATAAATATAAGCAAAATTTCATGTTATGGCGCCACAGTTGATATCATTTTGTACATAAACTCAAATTCTGTTAATTATATAGTAAATTTTATGCGAATAAGCATTCCGTTTGCATCGATTCAGAATGTTTAGTAGAAACATTATCATATACCTAAATAGGATGCAGAAATGTTAGCTGTAGAAAAAAGATTTTAACAACAAGTTAATATAGTTCTAAATATTTATTGAAAGTTGAGTGTTGTGGGCTGGGGTTTGTAAGAATTAAAGAAAATCAGAAGTTCTCCTAGTCATTCGGCCCAAAAATATTAAGAAATATTTTTATGGAATAAGTTCCAAAATTGCCGGACGTAATCGTTAATTACCACAAACATAAACCCATTTAAAATAAACACCTAGAGCAAAACAAACACTTAGTAATAATAATACACAAATAATCTAGAAACCCTACAACTAATCCATTTAAGAAAACACGATAAATAAGAGAACGAAATTTTATCAAACAGAAACGATAAATCTATTTAGCTAAATTAAGTATAACGGATAACGATACAATATATGCAACTTAAATTTAATTACACTAGATAAAAACAAACAAAACGGTAGAATTTCAGACTTAAGTTAATAACATCAATTTAAATGTATTGCAGGATTTAGAAGCATGTAAAGATTTAACTTTAGTTTATGTATCGGTTATTCCATTAACACCACAGAATTAACAACCGTAACAACTGTCAAGAGAACGCGTAAACGGCAAGCTGGAACGAAAAGTAGTCAGCACACCGATAGAGAAAGCACTTAATTTAAATACACAACAAGGCGAATTTGTTCGAGCAACAAACGACTGAGCCTAATTTTGTATTTAGATGAAGCAAGAATCCTTTACTAATAATATGAACACATGACAACCAACCAACCACAACACGATAATTTGCATAATCTTAGTTTACTTTACTTTAGCTTCGTTATGTTACCTTAGTTCCACACTCCTTTAACCTTTGAATTATTAAGGAGAAAATCAATTTCAACAAATTTGAACAAGGATTAGTAAAATAGCTATTAACCGTATTTTTCGATAATCATTAAACCTAATATTAAACACGAATGATTAATGGTATAAAATTTTCATACAGATTACGTCAAAATAGGATATTTAAGTAAAGTAGCTTACAGGATAAGGATAGATAAAAATAGAAATACTGATAGAAAAATTATATCGATTTGTAGGACCTGAATAAAAAAAAATAATATGAATTGCTAAGCAACTAACGACTTTCCTTTTCAGTGGCTCGTTTTTTTTTTCAGCGTGAAAGGGAAGTGCAGGGTAGGTATGCCGTCGCGAGGTTAGGGTTTCGACAAATCCGCTGAAGTCGGTTTCGCGTCGCGCGCGGTACGCGGTACCTTTGTTTGTTTCGCCATTTCTTTAGAGTAGTTTTCTTCGGTTTAAGTTCGAGTAGTATATTTTTCGGTACCGCGTCGGTGAATCGGTAACGCGCCTGTGGATTGTTGTAGCGTTTTTGATTTGAGATCTGTGGATAGATCACATCCAGAACTAACGTAATGTAGGTTTCTCGTTCTGGATGAGTAATTGTTGACGCGTTTGGAAAACGGGCAAGTTCAGGTGACTGAAATATTGTAATTGAGCGTAATCCATTCGGAGACCCGCGACCGAAATCCTCTCCGAACTAGCTGGCCGACAAGCAGTCACCGCGTGAATGGATTACGGTGCACGGATTGGTTGACCTGTTGGTACCATCCGTTGGCACTACTCAGACTTAACGTCTAGAACCGATGAGAGGTCGGTTCCGCGTTCGAGCTGAAGGTAGAAAAATCATTACACTCCAACTGCCTTGGTCCATTGACCGTCGACCGAGTCAGATCCGCGTTTCCTCGGTTGCCCCACTGGTCTCCGCCCTTCAGTTCTCCCAACGAATACCTTTTGGGTATCCGTTGCTCATCCATACTATTCATGTGTCCAGCCCATTGCAGCTTCCGCAGTCTTACGATCGTTGAGACGTCAGCAATGCAGTCCAAATACGAATTTGTCTTACAGTATGTTGGGAACTCCGATCCATATAGATTGCATCTGTATTCAATTTGATTCTCTGTATCCACGATTTCAGTAATACGCTTTTTGGATTATTGGTGGCGTTCGGCCATGATGTATGCCGGGCATTCAGGTCACCGGCTAGGATATAATAACTATGCAGCCTGTTCAACTGGAGTATTTCAAACAACGAATTGAGCTCTTCCTTGAACTTGAGAACGTTCCGACCAGTTGTATAGTCAGAGATAACAAAGAGGTCATCCCCACCTGGCAGTGAAATTTTGCTAACGCACACTTCAAGAGATTTAAAGTTTTCGAATCCGACTTTTTCAGTTTTAAAATATGGATGTCCGATCTGGTACAAACAGAGTGCTAGTAATAGGGGGTTATTGTGAAAAATTGCTTTTAGACGATCGATTTGTAAGAAACTTTACATTAAAGTAGATGGTGATCAAATATAATTATCATATCATTTTGGTGATCATTTAGGAGCAAGTTTAAAAATGGCGGGTGTTTAATAATGTGGTTTTTCCATATTTTCACGGCCCTCTAGCGGCTATGGTTCTCAACGGATTTCAATGAAACTTAGAATTATGGATTACTGTAACAAGTTTCTCCATTTTACAAAAAATATTAAAATCGGACGATAAATAAAAATGTCAAAAATTTAGAACTCTAGCTGCATTTTTCAACAAAATTTAATATTTTTCTCTTGTCTAGAGTCTTATGGCATAGCTCCAATTTGAGCCTTCGCCTCCATTAGTAATCGCCTCCAATCATCGCGGCTCTACGACCTCGTTCGCCAAATGGAAATCCCAACCAGGGATCTGTTGTCAGCAACGATGAATCTTCCCACCGTTTCCTCGGTTTACTAGCTGGAAGTTCCCCTTGCGCTCTCAACGTTCACCTGGAGTCTGTGGTCTTCCATGCTCTCCACACTTCCTACCCATTGTAGTTTGCGTAGCTTTACGCATGCAGTGGGTCGTCATAAAAATTATACAACTCGTTGTTACAAAGTATCCACTTTGCTCCATGCTTTACTGGGCCATGTATCTGCCTGAGTACTTTGCTTTCGAATACATCCAGGGCCTTTTCGGAAACATTTGTAACAGTCCAGGTTTCACGACCATTGATTTTATTAGCGACTTGTATATGCGAATCTTATTTTCCCTGTGAACATCTCTGGATTTTAGCATGTGAAATACTGAAAAGTAGGCTTTGTTTACTGCATTTATCCTTTTCCATATTTTTTTCTATTCTGTGTCCTTTCTTCCAAGATAGATTCCTAAGAATGGGAAGCTATCCACACTTTCCAGGTTGAAGTCTCCTAATGTCTGGTTTTGTCGTACAGGCATATCTTTCCTTGTTTGGATCTTGGATTTAGTTTAAGAATCATTGACCAGGAGGCCGACTTGTATGAACGCTTCCTTCGCATCTAGAATTGATCTGAAGATAATGTTAACATCCTCAGCGTACACTACTAGTTAAGTGGACTTGCAGAGTAGCGTGCCCGTGACCACATGTCCCAGAGCAATATTGAACAACCTTAGGGCAAGCCCATCCCCCTGTTTGAGGCGCAACTTCGTTGGGAAGCTTTCAGTTAAATCTTCATTAACTTTGATCTGAGAGTTATCTCTGCCTATGCAACTGATGGAACTGTTCTCAAGCTCAAGGAGGAGCTCAATTCCTTGTTTGAAATACTCGAATTGAACAGGCTGCAAAATTTTTATATTATTGCTGGTGACCTGAACGCCAAGCACACATCATGGCTGAACGACACTAATAATCCAAGAGGTGTATTCTTGAAATCGTGGATAACAGAGAACCAAATTGAATACAGGTGCAATCTATATGGGTCGGAGTTCCCAACATACCCTAGGTCAAATTCATATTTGGACTTCAAAGTCAAAGTCAAAAGCGCTTTATATAATACTAATCGTTATAAATTTTAAAAGAATGTACAGCAAATTCCAAACAATAACAATAAAAAACTTAATGGCCCAAATGGCTCTCTAAATTTATACGATATCATTAATCACATTTTAAAAAAAAGTATAGCAAATTCAAATCAATGAAGATTATTACATAATATTTCATTCAATTGGAAAAAGGAGAAAAAACCAACCAACACTATCCTAATATTATTTATAATCTTAACACAACAGTGAACTTTGATCCTACACCTAATATGTTTTAACTTAATTCTAATAAAATGCAATCAAAAACTTTATCTTATACTAAAAAATTCTATAACAATGTTCCTAACCTAAGCGTTTAACCTTTTCTCTAACCTAATATAATAAACCGAACATAAACCTAACCTATACCTAATTTTTAACACTAATATACAACAATACTAAATGTAGCAATAATGAGCTGAAACTCAAAATCCGTCTCAGACTTTCTGTACAAACCAGTACATGCACGAAGACATTTCCTTTCGAAAACTCTTAATTTTTCCATAGGACTAGCACTCTGGTTGTACCAGATCTGACATCCATATGTCAAAACTGGTCTAACCAGGGTCTTGTAACAGATAATTTTTACCTTTCGATCAATGTATTTGGAATGAAAGAGTTTTCGTAGGGCCATAACTACTTTTAGTGCCTTACTGAGCATGATTTTCACATGTTCAGTATAGTATAGATACTGATCGGGATAAACACCGAGGTATCGAACACAGGATTTATGTGGAACTCGTTTTGAACTACCCTCGCCAGCCATGATGTGGAAATCTTTCCAATTACGTTTCAGGTCTTGACTGACCCCCTACAGCGTTGTCCGAAACAAGATTGTTTCACACTTCTGAGCATTGATTTTCATTCGGAAATTGTCAGTGTATAGCTGTACATCATTGAACATTTTTTGGAGATTTCCCTGAACTATTGTAGCTTTTCGGTCTGCCGTATAGATGATCAGATCATCAGCAAACGCTACCAATGATCGCGTTGGCGAGACGTTAAAATCAAAGCCGTTCTAAAGCTTGCGAAAGAATATTGAGAAGAGCAGAGGCGCAGTAATTGTTCCCTGCTATAGACCATTCAAGACCTTGAACTCGCGCTTTGTTGTCAGATTTCCATCAGTTACAACAAACGATTTCCCGTATAACATATTGCACATCATGGCGACAAGGTGTCTGGGGAACTTGTCCATCTAACCACAATCGAAGGCTTTCTCCATATCAATGAGACATGCTCCAACACATTGTCTATCATTTAGTTTCCAACAGATGTCTGAGGTTACTTTCGTTATTGTATGTGTGGTCGAGTGCCTGGCACGAAAACCAAATTGGCAATTCGGCATCAACTCATATTCCTCAATGTGGGCGTTTAATGCTCTGTTGAGTACCCATTCCAACACCTTGCTGATGTTAGGCAGCAAGCTGACTCGGCGATAGCTTTTAGGCCATGAAGATTCTTTTTCTTTCTTTAAGATCGGAGATACCTTAGCCTTTTTCCACTCATTTGGGAAATATGAATTGTTCAACATGTTGTTGAACAATATGCAATAATTCCTAATAGCAACCTCAGGCAAGTGTCGGAGAACTACATTTGGAATACCATCAGTACCACATGATTTCTTGTTATTTATCTTGCGAAATATGAAACACAAGTCTTCATAGCTGACAAAATAATCAATAAGATTCAAGCTCGATATGAGGTCAGATGTTAATGTTTCATTGAAATGAAGAATTGATTGGCCGTTCAGGCTTGATTTTAAGTCGGAAACTTTTGCTTCAACGACTTCTGAAAATATTTCGTTCCCTCTCTCAGGGTTTGGTAGATGAACCAATTCAAAATGTGTTCCAATCAGGGCAAGTTTATCCAACCCTTCACAAATAATCCTGTTTCCATTTCTATCCGGAGTTGTACTAACAATTTCGATACCAGCCCTATCGAGAAGATTTATCTCATCACTTTCGCGAACACGCCATCTGGGTCCTGTGGGCTAATACCCTTCAATTTTTCTCACCTCACTCCTGAAGTATGACCGGATTAAGTTGCAGGCATTCTTCAGGTGTAATTTCAATAACGCCAACGAGGGATTGTTGTAGTCCAAAAATCGTCGATAAATATTGTTGACGCGTGTGAGAAGAAGGCTTTTCAATCTTTTCAGCCTTGCGATGGGTGGTGTTTCATATCCTTCTATATTGTTTCGATGTTTAATCTTGAGAACTACTTTCCACCTCCTCCATCACCTATTACCCTATCATTTCTTACGAATTCAAAATCCTTGAATGTCATGGAGTGCCATGAACTGAGGTGGGTTTCGGTGAGAAGCACGATGTCAGGCTTTTGCCTAACAATGAATTCAAGGAAATAATCACGCCGATGTAATGTAACAATGGAGTTGACGTTGATCGAGATGAGACGAATCCGATCCATGGGAATGTGACTGGATGACAAATTATTTTGAGGCATTTGAAACCCCTAAACGATGAAAAACAAGATTAATTTTCGTATCTTGCTTATCGATTCTTTCCGATAGAGAATTTAATTGCTGTAAAATTTTGAGAAGCAGCTCATTATTGCCACTTACATTATTTACACTATTTTTCGCATTTTCTGCTGGTCCTCTAGCGGCTTGTGCAAATGATACTCCGGGCTTGACGAAGCTCGGAGCTAAGACACTGCGGTGTTGTTGTGTTTGCTTTGGGACAGATTTTAATCTCGCATCCTGATATCGGGAGCATCCTCGATATGATGCCGGGTGACCAAAAACACCGCAGTTAACACAATATAATTTCTCTTTTGGCTCCGTCTGAGCCAATTTGCACTCGCCGGGAGCATGCACGTCCTTTCATTTAACGCATCGGTAATGCATGGCGCAGTTGGCAGCCGAATGCCCAAATTGTTGGGTGGTTGCCAGGGGAGGGTGTGTGTCTTGGATGTGTGAGTGAGTGTATTAGGGTGGTATAGGTAAGTGTCCGAGATAAGATGGTGTGAGTCGGGGTTAGATGTGGATCTCTTGGATGGTTTCAGGGGGGAGCGTGTGTATCTTGGGTGCCTGGGATGAGTACGAGTGGGCCTTAGATAAATATACATCTGTGTCATGGTTAAGTCGGCAAGTGCTCCAAGTCTTAGTAGCCTCTAATGGTAAATAGTGAAACTAGGCATATTGACTATATTCTGGGGTAGTCCCATATTTTCTCAGCGCTCGATTATATAGGGTTAATATTTATGTTTAAAGTCAAAAGCCTTTGACGCTTTTGGCAGTAGAAAATTATACTATCGATGTTTTTTATTCATCCATAGTGGAAGGGTTTCCTATATATTCATTGCGTTTAGTCTTGTCTTAGTTTTAATAATCTTTAGAGCTTACATATAAATTTCATTCATCCATTCATTTAATTATATGAATTTTTCTCATTACAAAGAGAATACGGACATCAATTCCTAAATATTCCCATGATATTTTTTTATCAATTTCCCAAGTCCATGTGGTAAAAAGCTCAAGATACATGAACCCATAAATCATTTACATGGCTGTCTATATTCTACAGACGATCCTTTACAATCTCAAGCACCTTCCGCAGCGTTTTTTCTTATCGCATGCACTCGCATGCATCCATATGTGACATATATTCTTGAGGATGTTTTTTCACACGTGATATGAAGTGAGTTAATCTTTTCCATGTTAGGGAAAGGCTATTAGTACTTGTGGTTAAATTTTATTAGGTGATAATTGGACATGGCTTCTAGTGATCGTATTGATGAGAATAGAAGCTAGTTAAGTGAGATAAATGTATGGTGATTACGGGAGTATGATTTATGAGGTGTCGCTTGTGATGATCCCAATAATGGGAACAGCGAGTAGTGTATACATGCTACTTGATATATGTGGAAATTTGAGTATGAGAATTTTAGATGTTAGAAACAATGTATGTATGGAATGTGTTAAGAAATAAGAACATTATGGATGATAATTTATGGAGAACTTTGGTTTTTTTGTAGCCGTTGATGTTTTAGGCGTATAGATCAGATACAGAGTGTATGAGAATTTTTTGGGGAGAATTTATGATGTTTCGTCTACAGTGTCCTTTATGGCTGGGAACGGAAGCTAGCTTATCTTAAGATATTTGGAGTGACCTTTTTGTTTGTATAGAGAATAGAAACAGGTTCAAGAATTGTATAAAAAGACCTGAAGAAAATAAAGAAGGTTATTGTGTATCTAAGTTGTTTGGATCTCTTTGCTATGGTTGATATAATTAACTAAAAACACTGTTTTTCCTTGAAACCATAGAATTTTGTTTATTTTGCATATACCGATATTTCGGAAGTCAGTTGCTTCCTTCTTCAGTGCTAACTAATTCTTAAAATAATCAAACAACAGTACTTATACCTACTTTAGTTAACAAAAAAAGATCTAATATCTACCTAAACTAATTAACAACTAATTATAAATGGCTAATTGACAAAAAGAAATTATGCCCTAATTGATCCGCTCGTTAATGATCTTATCTTATCTTGTTGTAACCATTTGAAGAGTGATGAATGTGCGTTGCCTAGATCCTGGTTCATCCTATTTAGTTCGGGTATTTTGAATATTTCAATGCTTTCGATGACATCCAGTTTTTGGAATTGCTTTACCTGTTTTACCACCTGTAAATCTTCCGTTGTAATTTTGTGTTTCGTTTCAACTATATGTCTTGCCACTGTCGATTTGATGTCCTGTATTTTCCAATTTTTTTTAATAGAATTATCTGCTTCACTGAGGTGTTCTTTGCAGCGTGTTAATACTGGGCGTCGCGTTTGTCCTATGTAACATTTGTTACATTCTGGGCAGGAAATTTTGTACACACCGCTTTGTTCCTCTTTATTTAACGGGTCCTTGACAGACTTGAGACGGTTTTTTAGTTGTAGTTTTCTTCTCGTCGGAATTAACTCAATTTGCGCTTCTTTTAGTAGCTGTTTGAGCGCTCCCGTAGCTGGAGTGTGTCTGATAGCGGCCCTTCTTATATTCTCATTCGATTTATTTTGTTTAAACAGCGTCGTCCAATTGTTGCGCTTAAATTGTCCTTCTTTTTTGTCAATGATGCTTTTGATGGTATTGAAACTGTGGCCATTGATGTTAGCTGTTCGTATGATGTATTGTTCTTCTTTCCGTTTTTCTTCTGTTGAAAGCGGTATGCTTAGCATTCGATTTACCATTGCATGGTATGGAGCCATCCTTTGAGCAAAAGAGTGGAAGGATGTTGCCGGAATTGTCCTTTGTGTTTGTGTTGGCTTCCTGTGTATTCCAAAGCTGAATTCACCGTTCTTCGTATAAATACATAAGTCCAAGAAAGTAAGCATATTGCTGTCCTCCGTCTCCATCGTGAAAACTATGTTCTTATGTATTGAATTAATGTCTTTAAGTGTTTCTTCAAGTTTTTTTTTTGTACTATTGCCAGTACATCGTCCACGTATCGAATCCAAAATCGTGGCAATAGGCCTTAGTCCTCCAGAGTCATTTCTATGTTACACATAAATACATCGCTGATGAGCGGTAAGAGGGGATTACCCATTGCTACTCCACAAGCTCCTTTAAAGTATCTGCCTCGAAACACAAAATAATTTTCGTTCATACATAATTCCGTAAGTTTCATTAGAGATTTTACTTCTTTTCTCCATGTCCAATCTAGTGGATTTTTGCTTAGAAGTCGCTGTTCCAATATAAATAATGCTTCTCTCACTGGGACACTGGGAAATAATGCTTTGACATCAAATGATGTTAATACTTCGTCGTTTTCTATTCCTCCACAGTTTTGAAGCCGAGCTACCACTTCTTGATTATTTTTGACGATCTTCGGGCCGATATTATTGTTTAGTATGCTGTTGAGACGGTGTAACAGCCATTTCGCTAGTTTGTGTGTCGGTGAATTCACAGCTGCAATTACTTCCCTCATCTCGTTTCCAGGTTTATGGAGTTTCGGCATACACCTTATTCGTGGAAGGCATGTGTTTGATATCTTCACCGATGGAGGAATTTTGATAACCTGTTCACATTTCTTTATCGCTTCGTTGATTCTTTTGATTGAGCCAGGCAGAGGATCTTTCCTCAGTTCCAAGAACTTTCCGTTATCTATGAGCTGCAAAGAACACCTCAGTGAAGCAGATAATTCTATTAAAAAACATACGAAAATACAGGACATCAAATCGACACTGGCAAGACATATAGTTGAAACGAAACACAAAATTACAACGGAAGATTTACAGGTGGTAAAACAGGTAAAGCAATTCCAAAAACTGGATGTCATCGAAAGCATTGAAATATTCAAAATACCCGAACTAAATAGGATGAACGAGGATCTAGGCAACGCACATTCATCACTCTTCAAATGGTTACAACAAGATAAGATAAGATCATTAACGAGCGGATCAATTAGGGCATAATTTCTTTTTGTCAATTAGCCATTTATAATTAGTTGTTAATTAGTTTAGGTAGATATTAGATCTTTTTTTGTTAACTAAAGTAGGTATGAGTACTGTTGTTTGATTATTTTAAGAATTAGTTAGCACTGAAGAAGGAAGCAACTGACTTCCGAAATATCGGTATATGCAAAATAAACAAAATTCTATGGTTTCAAGGAAAAACAGTGTTTTTAGTTAATTTAAGGTTATTGTGGTTTCAACGCAAAACGTGTGCGGTTTAGAAGTATATTTGCCTTCAGCGGCAAAAGAAATAAGTTTTGTTTAAAAAAATAGAAATATCGGCTCGTCGAATGCCATCAGCTTAGCGCTTGCGCTGACAAAGTTGAAGCCTAACCTATGATACAAGCAAGTATTGCTTCAAATCTCTGCTTTGTAGTGAAATTGAAGCATATTTGCCTTCAGCGGCAAAAGAAATAAGTTTTGTTTAAAAAAATATAGAAATATCGGCTCTTCGGATGCCATCAGCTTAGCGCTTGCGCTGACGTAGTTGAAATCCTAATCTATGATAAAGTTAAAACCCTGATCTACGATAAAAGCAAGTTTTTTTTTTGTATATATATTGTTCTAAGAGTTCTTAGTAATCTCCAAAGATTACTAAGCACTGAATTATAGGCTGTACAGAACCATAAGGAATCAAGGCCAAATACGCGGCAACCCTGATGTTGCTATAGGTAGGGGATTAATCTTTTTTTTTATATGTTTATATAACGAAATCTATTCTATCTCCAGGTTGAAGGTTTCTATCGATTTAGGACAACCAACCTCGTTTTGTCAGCTTCAAAGGAGCAAAAAGTCCAGTTCAATAAATTTCTACGTAGGAGCAATAAAGTAATTGGACAAAAAATCTCCAGTTTCAGCATTCCCTTTCAATCGGGACATTTTTTTGATAGTCAACATAAATTATATAACCGTATATCTGTATACGAATACATCATAGCTAATCTTGGACCACGTCGGGAGTTAGTTAAGAATTCTTTGTATTATATAGTTTCACTGTTTTATTTGATTAAGTTAGTAAAGTATAAAGAGTAAGATGTCTGTATCCATACATAAACCCTTGAAAAGAAAGAACTATTTGAAAAGTAATGAGCATAAAAAAAATGCATCCCAAATTAATAGTTATGATCAAGGAGAAGTGAAGAAAATTTCACAAGCATTTGCTACTCGAATAGCAACGTACCAAATCATTAACGAAAATGAGAAACTAAGTATTGAAGAGTTTTTAAAAAATGAGAGCCATTGTTTCAAAGATGTTATTAGTGCTCAACTTCAAGAGCTCACTGCTATAAAAGTCAACTTAGAACTATTTTCTGTTTTTATGAAATTTGATTTAACTAGCCAGAATGGTATAAGCGATTTAAAATCATTCAATACGAAGAATGTAATCATTACCAGGGGTTGCGACCTTGAGTATGTTTACAAAAATTTTTGTGCTGTTATCGTGAAAAAAAGTGAGGAATTTCAAGAGAGGGATAGTGGCTGGGCATTCCAACAGGTCCTTTATTTACAGGTTAACATAAATAAGTATACACCCTTCCATGGAGGATCTTATCTACCTCTAACAAAAGAGGTGTTATCAAAAAATGCATGTGTGAATGTAAAAAATACCGATGATGCATGTTTTGCATGGTCTATCGTTTCTGCTCTTCATCCCGCAGAGAAACATTCTGATCGTATTAGTTCTTACCCCCATTACTCATCTATTTTGAACTTGGAAGGCATTACGTTCCCTATTTCTTTTAAAGAGATTCCCATTTTCGAGGAAAAAAATAATGTGAGCGTAAATGTCTATGGTTGGAAAAAGGGGTCTATTGAGGGTCCATTCTATTTTTCCAAAAACAGACAAGCCTCTAGAAAACATATAAACCTGCTTTATGTGGAAAATGAAAAAGGTACCATAGGACATTATTGCTGGATAAAAAATTTAAGTCGACTTGTGAATAGTGGAATGAGTAAACATGGTCATATATCTTACCTCTGTGATGGGTGCCTTGTTAAATTTACTAGCGTTGAGCGATACAATGAGCATATCAAACATGATTGTAATAAGATCCATACAATTTTACCGTCAGAAGAGGAAAAATATTTAAAGTTTAAAAATGTAGGAAAGCAGCTCAAAGTTCCATTTATAGTCTATGCTGACTTTGAAGCATTACTGCAACCAATAGAGTCATGTTCTCCAGACCCTCGGAGTTCATTTACAGAAACTACTCACATTCATGCACCATATAGCGTTGCATATTATATAAAGTGCAGCTATGATCCATCCTTGAATAAATTAGAAATTTTCAGAGGCAGCGATTGCCCTAAGGTTTTCCTAAGTAAGTTGCAGGAAGATGTAAAACGTATATTTAGGATCTTAAAGGTGAACAAGCCCATGCAATTGTCCGATGAGGAAGAAGACAAGTTTTTAAACGCAGTATCTTGTCATATTTGTGATGAAAAGTTTGACTCAGGAACCCCGAAAGTAAGAGATCATTGTCATTTGACAGGAGTCTTAGAGGTGCAGCTTGTAACAAATGAAATATTCTATATAGAGTTCCCTATTTTATACCTATAGTCTTTCATAATCTTAGTGGATATGATGCTCATTTCATATTTCAGAATTTTGGAGGAGATTCTGATAATATTGAAGTTATTCCTAAAAATAAGGAAAAACATATTGGATTTTTCAAATACATGAGGGTTGATGATGAAACAATAACATTAAGATTTATTGATTCCTATCGTTTCATGGGCTGTAGCTTAGACAAACTTGCAAAGAACTTAAGTTCCGATAAATTTCTCGAGACAAAAAGGTATCATTCTGACGATAGTTTGTTCAACCTCGCGATAAGAAAGGGGGTTTTCCCATACGAGTATATAGATTCCTTCACCAAACTTGATGAAACATACCTGCCTGCCAAATCATGTTTTTACAGTACACTACAAAATAGCGGGATCAGTGATGAAGAGTATAAGCATGCTCAAAATGTATGGGAAAAATTCAATTGTCAAACACTGGGCCAGTACTCTGATGTTTATTTAATAACAGATGTGCTCCTATTAACAGATATATTTGAAGAATTTAGAAATGTATGCCAGCAAATCTATGGACTAGATCCAGCTCATTATTTTACGGCCCCTTCACTCAGCTGGGATAGCATGCTCAAAACAACTAAAGTTGAGCTCGAATTGCTAACAGATATAGATATGTACAATTTCGTGAAGCAGGGAATTAGGGGAGGACTCTGTCAATGCACTCAAAGATATTCAAAGGCAAACAATAAATATATAACTTCATATAACCCTGATCTTGAGAGTAACTATATTCTGTATATTGATGCAAATAAACTATACGGTTGGGCAATGAGTCAATATTTACCCATCAATGGTTTTCGCTGGCTAAGCAATGAGGAAATCCAATGTTTAGATATTCTGAATGTTGAGGACACTGCTTCTAAAGGGTTAATTTTATCCGTTGATTTAGACTATCCAGAAGACCTCCATGAGCTACACAATGATCTTCCGTTTTGCCCCGAAAGTCGCATCCCACCTCTTGAAACCTCTAAATGTAAGAAACTGATCGCAACCGAATCAAATGAACGTAATTACATTATCCACTATAGAAATTTAAAACAGTGTTTACGTGCAGGACTGAAATTAGTTAAAATACATCGTGAATTGAGTTTAGTCAATCACCATGGTTAAAAAAATATATAGACTTAAATACTGAAATGCGTACTAAGGCAACTAATGATTTTGAGAAAGATTTCTGCAAGTTAATGAACAATAGTGTATTTGGAAAAACCATGGAAAATGTGGATAATTATGTAAATGTTAAGGTCTCAACCCATTGGGATAATGTCGGAAAAAAGAAAGGAGCTCATTACTACATTAGTCTACCTAATTTTCATAGTTGTAAAGTAATTAACGAAGATTTAGTTCTCATTCAAATGGATCGAATCAATGTTAAATATGATAAGCCAATTTATATCGGCATGGCAATTCTTGATGTGTCAAAAACGTTGATGTATGATTTTGATTATAGTTTTATCAAAAATAAGTACAATAGTCAGGCTCAACTTTTATATATGGATACAGACTCTTTTATCTATAATGTAAAAACTGAGGACATTTACGATGATATTAAAAATAATATAAATTTATTTGATACTGGCAATTACACTAAAAATAATGTACATAATATTCCCCAAGTTAACCAAAAAGTATTGGGTAAATTTAAAGATGAAAGCCCCATAGATCCCATAGCAGAGTTTATTGGAACAAAAGCAAAGTCATATTGCATTATTACAGATAAGTCATGCATAAAAAAATTAAAGGCGTCAAAAAATCGGTTGTAAATAATGAAATTGAGCCATCAGATTTTATAAAATCTGTAGAGGATACGAAAGTTAAATTATTTAGTAAAATGTATACATTTAGATGTGAAAAGCACCTTATTTATACTAGGTTAGTTAATAAACTAAGTCTTTCAGGAGATGATGATAAGCGTTTCCTGATTCCGAATTCTTATAATACTTTAGCTTGGGGCAATCATATGATAAATTCATAGTTTTAGTTCATAAGAAAACACACAATATGTTATCAAGTACTATAAGTCATTTTATTATACTATGTTTGTTACAATAAATCAATTTTGTTAATACATGAATTATAGTCTTTTGAAAATTATAACGATTTAACAAAGATTTTGACTCCTTTTGTCTTCAATACCTTGTCCACTAGGAAATCATTCGAATATTTGCTCCTACTCAGTTCCTAGTGAGCTGTTTAGCTGTCGCTTTTGCTCATGAGCTGTCTATCTTATGGGTAATGCTTTCTGTTGAGCAGTGTTTTCAGCGGATACCCGGTTTGTTTAGCTGCCATGCTGTCTGTTGAGCTATCCGTCTAGCTGATAAACCTGTCTGTTTACCTGGTAAGCTGTCTATGTAGCTGTCTTTTTAGCTGATGCCCTGTCTATTTAGATGGTATGCACTCTGTTGACCTAATCGTTTCGCTGATAAAGCCGTCTGTTTACCTAGTAAGCTGTCTATGTAGCTATATTTTTAGCTGATGCCCTGTCTATTTAGATGGTATGCAGTATGTTGCGCTAATCGTTTAGCTGATAAAGCCGACTGTTAAGGTGGTATGCTGTCTATGTAGCTGTATTTTAAGCGGATGTTCTATCCGTTTTAGTTGAAATGCTATCTCTTGAGCGATCTGTGTAGGGATCTTAAGTTGACAAGTTGAGCGTTTGACCTAACGTGCTATCTTTCATTCGGTAAATTTATGCGTTGGTTGGTAAGTATTTATTTATGAGAAAATTATTCATACTTTCCATACAGTTACAGTCATCATTTTTATACCTTACTTCAAATGTTATATGCTCGTTAGGATTTGCTTTAAGCATATTGGTTATCAACACTGCACGTTCATCATCTTCCAAGTTATTTGCAGCAATGAGTCAAGTAACCATTCTTTTTTATGTGCGTCAGTTTTTCTCTTGACCTCAGTCTATCTTATATATAGGATCCTATTTCTACAGCAATTCGATTTCAGTTCTCCAGGTTTTCATGTCTTCATAGGATTCGCGGCCTATGGGACTCTTATTGCCTACTATAATGTTCCATTGCATTGAAATTATGCTGCTACACTTATGAACTCATCCAAAATGCTCAAAAATCATATGATCCCATGGATCAGGCATTTTAATCATTTTGTAAAGCACAAAATTGTTGAATAGACCTCTCCTTCATTCAAACCATCGCTAGGTCCTTAACATGAATAAATTCAGCCTGTTGTTTAGTCGATGTATTGAGGCTTTATAGAGGAACTTATTAGGTATATTGAATCATCTTAGTGTTCTTATGTATGATCAACACCTTTGGATTATCCGGAATATGCTATGACCGGAACGATTTTTTCCCTAACATTGAAAAATTCAGTAAAATTTTGGTACCTCCAACTGACTAAAAATCTATCTTTGATCCGTTTTCAAAGAAAGTTTGAATGGTTTTGATGACTTGAGGCTGCATCATTTCTCACAACCTGTGAAATGATCAAACATCACGGACAAATGTCTCTAGATATGTACATTATAATAGCTATCAAATGTCTATGTATTAGTATAATATGATCGACTGGTCTCTTTATCATGCAAAGAGGGTTATCCACAATCACCGATCAGTTGAGCCGTCTGATGCGGTCATGAGTTGTCTGTTCAGCAGTTGAACTATGATCAACTTCACACCATTATGTTTTCTCTTTCACACCTACTAACCCAATTGCCTGACGAACTCAAGGTAGCCTTCTTTTTCACACCTACAACTCGAGTTGATTGGTGGGCAGAAGGTGGTGAAGGGTCTTACAGAGATGCAGGATAACCTTCTACCCAGTCTATCCCATTGCCATACAGGCATCAATGACCGGTCATCATGCGTTATGACGTGTCATAATGCATGATGATGGGTCATCATGCCTGTATGGCAATGCGGTAGAATGGGTAGAAGGTTATCTTGTATCTCTGTAAAAATGTAAAAATTATTCAAATGGCTGATCCATGGGATCATATGATTTTTGAGCATTTTGGATGAGTTCATAAGTGTAGCAGCATAATTTCAATGCAATGGAACATTATAGTAGGCAATAAGAGTCCCATAGGCCGCATATCCTATGAAGACATGAAAACCTGGAAAACTGAAATCGAATTGCTGTAGAAATAGGATCCTATAGATAAGATAGACTGAGGTCAAGAGAAAAACTGACGCACATAAAAAAGAATGGTGACTTGACTCATTCTTATGAAGAATGCATCAGTGTGAAATAAGATCAATTAACTCTCGAGCAAATAACATTGGCTTCCTCCTAATCAAGATTTGCTTACCAAAACAGCAACCTAGACGTGAAGATTCTTATCTGACCCATGTATGGCTGCAAATAACTTGGAAGATGATGAACGTGCAGTGTTGATAACCAATATGCTTAAAGCAAATCCTAACGAGCATATAACATTTGAAGTAAGGTATAAAAATGATGACTGTAACTGTATGGAAAGTATGAATAATTTTCTCATAAATAAATACTTACCAACCAACGCATAAATTTACCGAATGAAAGATAGCACGTTAGGTCAAACGCTCAACTTGTCAACTTAAGATCCCTACACAGATCGCTCAAGAGATAGCATTTCAACTAAAACGGATAGAACATCCGCTTAAAATACAGCTACATAGACAGCATACCACCTTAACAGTCGGCTTTATCAGCTAAACGATTAGCGCAACATACTGCATACCATCTAAATAGACAGGGCATCAGCTAAAAATATAGCTACATAGACAGCTTACTAGGTAAACAGACGGCTTTATCAGCGAAACGATTAGGTCAACAGAGTGCATACCATCTAAATAGACAGGGCATCAGCTAAAAAGACAGCTACATAGACAGCTTACCAGGTAAACAGACAGGTTTATCAGCTAGACGGATAGCTCAACAGACAGCATGGCAGCTAAACAAACCGGGTATCCGCTGAAAACACTGCTCAACAGAAAGCATTACCCATAAGATAGACAGCTCATGAGCAAAAGCGACAGCTAAACAGCTCACTAGGAACTGAGTAGGAGCAAATATTCGAATGATTTCCTAGTGGACAAGGTATTGAAGACAAAAGGAGTCAAAATCTTTGTTAAATCGTTATAATTTTCAAAAGACTATAATTCATGTATTAACAAAATTGATTTATTGTAACAAACATAGTATAATAAAATGACTTATAGTACTTGATAACATATTGTGTGTTTTCTTATGAACTAAAACTATGAATTTATCATATGATTGCCCCAAGCTAAAGTATTATAAGAATTCGGAATCAGGAAACGCTTATCATCATATCCTGAAAGACTTAGTTTATTAACTAACCTAGTATAAATAAGGTGCTTTTCACATCTAAATGTATACATTTTACTAAATAATTTAACTTTCGTATCCTCTACAGATTTTATAAAATCTGATGGCTCAATTTCATTATTTACAACCGATTTTTTGACGCCTTTAATTTTTTTATGCATGACTTATCTGTAATAATGCAATATGACTTTGCTTTTGTTCCAATAAACTCTGCTATGGGATCTATGGGGCTTTCATCTTTAAATTTACCCAATACTTTTTGGTTAACTTGGGGAATATTATGTACATTATTTTTAGTGTAATTGCCAGTATCAAATAAATTTATATTATTTTTAATATCATCGTAAATGTCCTCAGTTTTTACATTATAGATAAAAGAGTCTGTATCCATATATAAAAGTTGAGCCTGACTATTGTACTTATTTTTGATAAAACTATAATCAAAATCATACATCAACGTTTTTGACACATCAAGAATTGCCATGCCGATATAAATTGGCTTATCATATTTAACATTGATTCGATCCATTTGAATGAGAACTAAATCTTCGTTAATTACTTTACAACTATGAAAATTAGGTCGACTAATGTAGTAATGAGCTCCTTTCTTTTTTCCGACATTATCCCAATGGGTTGAGACCTTAACATTTACATAATTATCCACATTTTCCATGGTTTTTCCAAATACACTATTGTTCATTAACTTGCAGAAATCTTTCTCAAAATCATTAGTTGCCTTAGTACGCATTTCAGTATTTAAGTCTATATATTTTTTTAACCATGGTGATTGACTAAACTCAATTCACGATGTATTTTAACTAATTTCAGTCCTGCACGTAAACACTGTTTTAAATTTCTATAGTGGATAATGTAATTACGTTCATTTGATTCGGTTGCGATCAGTTTCTTACATTTAGAGGTTTCAAGAGGTGGGATGCGACTTTCGGGGCAAAACGGAAGATCATTGTGTAGCTCATGGAGGTCTTCTGGATAGTCTAAATCAACGGATAAAATTAACCCTTTAGAAGCAGTGTCCTCAACATTCAGAATATCTAAACATTGGATTTCCTCATTGCTTAGCCAGCGAAAACCATTGATGGGTAAATATTGACTCATTGCCCAACCGTATAGTTTATTTGCATCAATATACAGAATATAGTTACTCTCAAGATCAGGGTTATATGAAGTTATATATTTATTGTTTGCCTTTGAATATCTTTGAGTGCATTGACAGAGTCCTCCCCTAATTCCCTGCTTCACGAAATTGTACATATCTATATCTGTTAGCAATTCGAGCTCAACTTTAGTTGTTTTGAGCATGCTATCCCAGCTGAGTGAAGGGGCCGTAAAATAATGAGCTGGATCTAGTCCATAGATTTGCTGGCATACATTTCTAAATTCTTCAAATATATCTGTTAATAGGAGCACATCTGTTATTAAATAAACATCAGAGTACTGGCCCAGTGTTTGACAATTGAATTTTTCCCATACATTTTGAGCATGCTTATACTCTTCATCACTGATCCCGCTATTTTGTAGTGTACTGTAAAAACATGATTTGGCAGGCAGGTATGTTTCATCAAGTTTGGTGAAGGAATCTATATACTCGTATGGGAAAACCCCCTTTCTTATCGCGAGGTTGAACAAACTATCGTCAGAATGATACCTTTTTGTCTCGAGAAATTTATCGGAACTTAAGTTCTTTGCAAGTTTGTCTAAGCTACAGCCCATGAAACGATAGGAATCAATAAATCTTAATGTTATTGTTTCATCATAAACCCTCATGTATTTGAAAAATCCAATATGTTTTTCCTTATTTTTAGGAATAACTTCAATATTATCAGAATCTCCTCCAAAATTCTGAAATATGAAATGAGCATCATATCCACTAAGATTATGAAAGACTATAGGTATAAAATAGGGAACTCTATATAGAATATTTCATTTGTTACAAGCTGCACCTCTAAGACTCCTGTCAAATGACAATGATCTCTTACTTTCGGGGTTCCTGAGTCAAACTTTTCATCACAAATATGACAAGATACTGCGTTTAAAAACTTGTCTTCTTCCTCATCGGACAATTGCATGGGCTTGTTCACCTTTAAGATCCTAAATATACGTTTTACATCTTCCTGCAACTTACTTAGGAAAACCTTAGGGCAATCGCTGCCTCTGAAAATTTCTAATTTATTCAAGGATGGATCATAGCTGCACTTTATATAATATGCAACGCTATATGGTGCATGAATGTGAGTAGTTTCTGTAAATGAACTCCGAGGGTCTGGAGAACATGACTCTATTGGTTGCAGTAATGCTTCAAAGTCAGCATAGACTATAAATGGAACTTTGAGCTGCTTTCCTACATTTTTAAACTTTAAATATTTTTCCTCTTCTGACGGTAAAATTGTATGGATCTTATTACAATCATGTTTGATATGCTCATTGTATCGCTCAACGCTAGTAAATTTAACAAGGCACCCATCACAGAGGTAAGATATATGACCATGTTTACTCATTCCACTATTCACAAGTCGACTTAAATTTTTTATCCAGCAATAATGTCCTATGGTACCTTTTTCATTTTCCACATAAAGCAGGTTTATATGTTTTCTAGAGGCTTGTCTGTTTTTGGAAAAATAGAATGGACCCTCAATAGACCCCTTTTTCCAACCATAGACATTTACGCTCACATTATTTTTTTCCTCGAAAATGGGAATCTCTTTAAAAGAAATAGGGAACGTAATGCCTTCCAAGTTCAAAATAGATGAGTAATGGGGGTAAGAACTAATACGATCAGAATGTTTCTCTGCGGGATGAAGAGCAGAAACGATAGACCATGCAAAACATGCATCATCGGTATTTTTTACATTCACACATGCATTTTTTGATAACACCTCTTTTGTTAGAGGTAGATAAGATCCTCCATGGAAGGGTGTATACTTATTTATGTTAACCTGTAAATAAAGGACCTGTTGGAATGCCCAGCCACTATCCCTCTCTTGAAATTCCTCACTTTTTTTCACGATAACAGCACAAAAATTTTTGTAAACATACTCAAGGTCGCAACCCCTGGTAATGATTACATTCTTCGTATTGAATGATTTTAAATCGCTTATACCATTCTGGCTAGTTAAATTAAATTTCATAAAAACAGAAAATAGTTCTAAGTTGACTTTTATAGCAGTGAGCTCTTGAAGTTGAGCACTAATAACATCTTTGAAACAATGGCTCTCATTTTTTAAAAACTTTTCAATACTTAGTTTCTCATTTTCGTTAATGATTTGGTACGTTGCTATTCGAGTAGCAAATGCTTCTGAAATTTTCTTCACTTCTCCTTGATCACAACTATTAATTTGGGATGCATTTTTTTTATGCTCATTACTTTTCAAATAGTTCTTTCTTTTCAAGGGTTTATGTATGGATACAGACATCTTACTCTTTATACTTTACTAACTTAATCAAATAAAACAGTGAAACTATATAATACAAAGAATTCTTAACTAACTCCCGACGTGGTCTAAGATTAGCTATGATGTATTCGTATACAGATATATGGTTATATAATTTACGTTGACTATCAAAAAAATGTCCCGATTGAAAAGGAGTGCTGAAACTGGAGATTTTTTGTCCAATTACTTTATTGCTCCTACGTAGAAATTTATTGAACTGGACTTTTTGCTCCTGTGAAGCTGACAAAAGGAGGTTGGTTGTCCTAAATCGATAGAAACCTTCAACCTGGAGATGGAATAGATTTCGTTATATAAACATATAAAAAAGAAATGATAAATCCCCTACCTATAGCAACATCAGGGTTGCCGCGTATTTGGCATTGATTCCTTATGGTTCTGTACAGCCTATAATTCAGTGCTTAGTAATCTTTGGAGATTACTAAGAACTCTTAGAACAATATGCCTCTAAACGGCAGAAGTTAAAAGCAAAACTTGCTTTTCTCGTAGATCAGGGTTTTAACTTTATCGTAGATTAGGATTTCAACTACGTCAGCGCAAGCGCTAAGCTGATGGCATCCGAAGAGCCGATATTTCTATATTTTTTTTAAACAAAACTTATTTCTTTTGCCGCTGAAGGCAAATATGCTTCAATTTCACTACAAAGCAGAGATTTGAAGCAATACTTGCTTGTATCATAGGTTAGGCTTTAACTTTGTCAACGCAAGCGCTAAGCTGATGGCATTCGAAGAGCCGATATTTCTATTTTTTTAAACAAAACTTATTTCTTTTGCCGCTGAAGGCAAATATACTTCTAAACCGCACACGTTTTGCGTTGAAACCACAATAACCTTCTTTATTCTCTTCAGGTCTTTTTATACAATTCTTGAACCTGTTTCTATTCTCTATATAAACAAAAAAGGTCACTCCAAATATCTTAAGATAAGCTAACTTCCGTTCCCAGCCATAAAGGACACTGTAGAAGAAACATCATAAATTCTCCCCAAAAAATTCTCATACACTCTGTATCTGATCTATACGCCTAAAACATCAACGGCTACAAAAAACCAAAGCGCCCCATAAATTATCATCCATAATGTTCTTATTTCTTAACACATTCCATACAGACATTGTTTCTAACATCTAAAATTCTCATACTCAAATTTCCACATATATCAAGTAGCATGTATACAATACTCACTGTTCCCATTATTGGGATCATCACAAGCGACACCTCATAAATCATACTCCCGTAATCACCATACATTTATCTCACTTAACTAGCTTCTATTCTCATCAATACGATCACTAGAAGCCATGTCCAATTATCACCTAATAAAATTTAACCACAAGTACTAATAGCCTTTCCCTAACATGGAAAAGATTAACTCACTTCATATCACGTGTGAAAAAACATCCTCAAGAATATATGTCACATATGGATGCATGCGAGTGCATGCGATAAGAAAAAACGCTGCGGAAGGTGCTTGAGATTGTAAAGGATCGTCTGTAGAATATAGACAGCCATGTAAATGATTTATGGGTTCATGTATCTTGAGCTTTTTACCACATGAACTTGGGAAATTGATAAAAAAATATCATGGGAATATTTAGGAATTGATGTCCGTATTCTCTTTGTAATGAGAAAAATTCATATAATTAAATGAATGGATGAATGAAATTTATATGTAAGCTCTAAAGATTATTAAAACTAAGACAAGACTAAACGCAATGAATATATAGGAAACCCTTCCACTATGATCTAAACTATGAATAAAAAACATCGATAGTATAATTATCTACTGCCAAAAGCGTCAAAGGCTTTTGATTTTAAACATAAATATTAACCCTATATAATCGAGCGCTGAGAAATCTAGGTATTTAATCTTTTAATTGAAAATATGGGACTACCCCAGAATATAGTCAATATGCCTAGTTTCACTATTTACCATTAGAGGCTACTAAGACCCGGAGCACTTGCCGACTTAACCATGACACAGATGTATATTTATCTAAGGCCCACTCGTACTCATCCCAGGCACCCAAGATACACACGCTCCCCCCTGAAACCATCCAAGAGATCCACATCTAACCCCGACTCACACCATCCTATCTCGGACACTTACCTATACCACCCTAATACACTCACTCACACATCCAAGACACACACCCTCCCCTGGCAACCACCCAAAAGATCCACACCTATTCCGGACTCACACCTTCTTATCTCAGGCACCTACCTATACCACCCTAATACACGCACCCACACACTCAAGACACACACCCTAGACCACATTTCAAATTTGTATGAAAAAAGTGGTCCAGAACTGGTATTCTCTAGCCACTACTTATCACGCGTACTCTACTCTACAAGACGTACCGAACAATTTTTATTATCTTTAGAAATGTTCTATTAGGTGTCAATTAAGCTACTCTACAGTAATTCAATATTTTTTTGCCTCCTTAAAGTTAGCGGACACGGAGGCTTGAGACAAACGCAAACATTAGACAAAAAGCAACCGTTACTTTCTCCGAAGAAGGTCGTTGCATTTCAAGGGGAATGTCAACCTAAAGATGTTAAAGTGGCTGAAGTGAACCACTCATCTCTGCTGAAAGGATGGAAACTTGACGGATGTAGTTTACTTTACACTAGTAAAACAACAAACTAAGCAGTTTCGACGGGTTGACCACCTTATCTCTTCAGGAGCAGCCACTCCTGATCACTATGGGGCTGGTCGACTGCTTATGTTTATTACAACTTCCTTGAGAACCTGAAGAAGATCGACTGTATCTTCTCCGCAGTCCAAGCCCTTCAGCAAGAACGTCTGGTTCTTCTCGCTTTTGGGGGTATAAGTGAAGTGCGGAACCTCCACCAGAATTTAAAGCATTTTTCGCTGATTTGAAATCAACCAGTGATTTCGTTCAAATAGATAACTTCTCGGAATTGATTCGTTTAATGTCAAAATTTGTTAATTTGATTTCGGCTGCCAACAGCCGAACCATGTCCTTTCCGCTTTGACCGAAGACATTAATTGGCGGAACTTTCTCTGTATTCTTTACTTTTTGAAGAGAACCAGCAGAACTACGGGCTAGTTTCTTCTCCTTATTTTTATTTTTTAAATAAATTATAAAATTATCATTATCTTTATTACCTCCATTATTTTCATCTACCTCCATATCCTGTTGGAGCCCGTCCAGCGCTGCAAAGTAATTCTGGCTTTCGTTGGTGCCACCAGCACTTAATATTTCTTCTGCGATCATTGGATTAGCAGCTTTCTTCTGTTTTGCTTGCTTACCGATTTTTCGTACCGGTTCACTATCTTGCACTTTTTTTGCTGTCTCGAACATATCTTCGTACGTTTTGATTCTTGATTTTAATTCTTCGATTTCTGTTCGAAGTCGACTCACCTCTTGCCTATCCTCGAGCACTTGTGTCTTACGGCCGCCATCTGCGGTATCCTGGGTGCTCGTGTGTCTCCGCTTGTTGACAATTGCCGCCAATTTCACGTTGTCACTCTCCCCGGGGTCCCCCAACGGAGGGAAGCCGTCGGGCTCCTCCATACAGCAGTCCCGAGTTAAGTCTTTGGTTTGTTGCCTTTTCTTGATTTATTGATATGGTTGGTCGATGCCTTCGACGATAAATTCTTTCCCAATAAAATCAAAACTTGCTTTTGGCTGGCTCGTAAAAAATTATTTCAATTTTTTGAAACTGACGTGAAAAATTAATTAATTTTTAAAATTAATGACAGGAGCGATTAAAACCACGTCTACACGCAACGAGTGCTAGACCATTAACATATTTGGACCTCTGCATTGCTGACGCAAGACTTGAATCAGCTTTAATATTCCTCAATGGAAACAGCAGGTGCTTCCTTATGATAGCGACCATAACGCAATCGTAATGGAAATCAATCATCAAAGGGATGATTTCTTCCTCATTCCAGTTCAACATGAAAATCATCGGTTAAATTTAAAAAAAACAGACTGGGGAAAGTTTCAAAAGAAGTTTAATCGGGAGTACCAAAAGCAATGTCCCGCTACTGATGGTGGCAACTCTTGCTAAATGGTTCCTAATGACAGGAATCTAACTAACGATGAAATAGACTCTATTTGTCGCAGTTAAAGAAGCTGACGTCGTACCCAAGATTAAACATCGAAACAATATGGAAGGATATGAAACATCACCCATCGCATGGTTGAAAAGAATGAAAAGCCTTCTTCTCATACGCGTCAACAATATTTATCGGCAATTTTTGGACTACATACAACCATCCCTCGTTGGCTTTGTTGAAATTACATCTGAAGAATGTCCGCAACTTATTCCGTTCATACTTCAGGAGTGAGGTCAGCAATCAAAGGGCAGACAAATTGAGGGGTTTTAGTCCACAGGACCCAGATGCCGTTTTCGCGAAAGTGAATAGCATATTCCGTAAGAAGTCTCGAGTGAAGGTATCGAGTCTTGAAGTCACTAGTGATGAGATAAATCTTTTGGCTGGTATCGAAATTGATAGTACGACTCCGGATAGAAATGGAAACAGGATTATTTGTGAAGGATTGCATAAACTTGCCCCTTATTTTGAATTGGTTCATCTACCAAACCCTGAGAGAGGGAATGAAATATTTTCAGAGGTCGTTGAAGCAAAAGTTTCCGACTTCAAATCAAGCCTGAACGGCCAATCAATTCTTCATTTCAATGAAACATTAACATCTGACCTCATACCGAGTTTGAATCTTATTAATTATTTTGTTAGCTATGAAGACTTGTGTTTCATATTTCGCAGGATAAATAACAAGGAATCATGTGGTACTGATGGTATTCCAAATGTAGTTCTCCGACAATCAGCTTGCTGTCTAACATCAGCAAGGTGTTGGAATGGGTACTCAACAGAGCATTAAACGCCCACATTGAGGAATATGAGTTGATGCCGAATTGCCAATTTGGTTTTCGTGCCAGGCACTCGACCACACATGCAATAACGAAAGTAACTTCAGACATCTGTTGGAAACTAAATGATAGACAATGTGTTGGAGCATGTCTCATTAATAATGGAGAAAGCCTTCGATTGTGGTTAGATGGACTAGTTTTTAAACTCCTTCAGGACAAGTTCCCCAGACACCTTGTCGCCATGATGTGCAATACGTTATACGAGAAATCGTTTGTTGTAACTGACGGAAATCTGACAACAAATCACGAATTCAAGGTCTTGAATGGTCTACAGCAGGGAACAATTACTGCGCCTCTGCTCTTCTCAATATTCATTCGCAAGCTATTGAACGGCTTTGATTTTAACGTCTCGCCAACGCGATCATTGGTAGCGTTTGCTGATGATTTGATCATCTATACGGCAGACCGAAAAGCTACAATAGTTCAGAGAAATCTCCAAAAAATGTTCAATGATGTACAGCTATACACTGACAATTGGCGAATGAAAATCAATGCGCACAAGTGTGAAACAATCTTGTATTGGACAACGCTGCAGGGGGTCAGTCAAGACCTGAAACGTAATTGGAAAGATTTCCACATCATGGCTGGCGAGGGTAGTTCAGAACGAGTTCCACATAAATTCTGTGTTCGATACCTCGGTGTTCATCTCGATCAGTATCTATACTATACTGAACATGTGAAAATCATGCTCAGTAAGGCACTTAAAGTAGTCATGGTCCTAAGAAGACTTTTTCATTTCAAATACATTAATCAAAGGGTCAAAATTATATGTTACAAGACCCTGGTTAGACCAGTTTTGACATATGGATGTCAGATCTGGTACAACCAGAGTGCTAGTACTATGGAAAAATTAAGAGTTTTCGAAAGGAAATGTCTTCGTGCATGTACTGGTTTGTACAGAAAGCCTGAGACGGATTGGAAACATTATATATCGGATAGAAGAATTTATCAAACTGCTCAAGTGACAAGAGTCGATATCTTCATATTGAAACTTCTTCGGAATCATATCGCAAGATCTGTGACTGTGAGTGAAAACCCTTGGATTTCACAGCCGTTCGACCCTACAGACGGGTATATTGTGACTTGCCTCGCTACTGGCTTCGTTCCTCCAGAAGCATTCGTGTATTTAGACATAAATCGATATGTTTTTGATTCGTCCCAGTCATATATCACATATATCGACGGGCCACCGATAAGAAGATAAAATATCCTCCGAGTTTGAGTTCACGAGACCAACAATTCTAATGGAGATACTCATTTGCTAGATTCATTTAAGCTGATCGAGCTGAGACGGCGCAATCTAGGTATTGGTTGCTGAATGACAATGTCTAAATTATTCGTGTTTATTTTCAGTTTTTGTGTTTTTCGTTACTTAGTTTTTGAGTTTTAGCTCATTATTGCTAAATTTACTGTTGTTGTTTATTTGTGTTAAAAATTAGGGGTAGTTTATGTATATGTTATGTTTATTTTATTAGGTTTAGAGATACGGTTAAACGCGTAGGTTAGGAATATTGCGATAGATATTTTTAGTATAAGATAAAGTTTTTGATTGAATTTTATTAGAATTAGGTTATAACATATTAGGTGTAGGATCAAAGTTCACTTTTGTGTTGAAATTATAAATAATTAAAAATAGTGTAGGTTGGTTTTTTCTCCTTTTTCCAATCAAATTATAATATAGGTATGTAATAATCTTTATTAATTTGAATTTGCTATTGTTTTTGATGAAATGTGATTAATGATAACGTATAAATTTAGAGAGCCATTTGGGCCTTTAAGTTTTTTATTGTTATTGTTTGGAATTTGCTTTATATTTTAAAATTGATAACGATCAGTATTAAATAAAGCGCTTTTGACTTTGACTTTGATATTCAATATAGTATAAGAAAGAAAACGAATTGAACTGCATTGCAAGAATTTATGGGTAAACGATAAAAACCTTTGATGTATCTATTGCTTTGAAAAGTAATGTAATAGCACATTTTACGAAAAATTTGCTTTTAATTTATTTTAAAATATTAAATAAAATAGACCATAACAAATTTCTTACATGTACATCTTATTTATGACTCGCAGAGCTTTTCCTGCTATCTGCCTTTTGCTCTCCTTGTCCTAGCAAATGAGTTTCTACGGTCAAAAAGCTTCGCGTTGCCTCTTCTTCATTTTCTTTTGCTTGCTGCTTTTCATACTTGATATCAAATGGAGTTTTAACAATTGTGTAATTCTTTTGTGTTCGATTGTTCTGCTCATCGTCAACGCTATTCACGAAAAGCTGTTCAGTATTTTGCAACTGAATCAACGTTTTAACTTCTTCGTCTTCTGATATACTGCCTTCGTCATCATCAGCGGCTGCAGCACCACCACTCTTTTTCTCATCTGCTGATTTCACACTACCAGTCTCTTCAACTGGATGGGGCTGTACCATTTGTCGTGAAACACTTTCACCAACCGGCTCGCCAGGAGGCGCTAAAGCATGAGATATTTGCTCTGGTGGGGGATGCTCGGGGGAAAGTTCATCCACATTTTCCAACAGTTGTGTCTCTCTTGCTTCCTGTTCTTTGGCTTCTTGCTCATCGTGTTTTCTCCGCTTTGCTTCTTCGGAAGCTATTTTCAAATTAATTTCACGCATTCGTCCTTCAAGAAGCTTTACTCGACGCGTTTCACGCTCAAAAAGCTAAAAATCATGCGTTTTGTTAGTACCAAACGAAAATAAAAATGAACGAGGTGAAAAAATCAATCTAAACTTGTAAAATATCTGAAAATTACGTATAGAGTATTTATTTCATTTGGTCTAACTTATTGTTGGTTTTAAATTCATAATGTATCAAAAATCCCAAACTCCGTATATAATTACAAAACTCCTTTACCGTTTTTAATTTATCTATTCTTTGAGTCTGAATTGTCAAGGTATTCAAGTAAAATTTAGTATTTAACTTGAAAATTTTCTTGGGTCGTGTAGTGTTTTTACTTATAACATCATTCGAACAGACTAAAGTGAAAAAAGAAAAAGTATTGTTACATGTACAAATAATTACATGTACAAATAATTCTGCGAGCTACTGTCGCAATTGTTTTCATCATCATTAAGAACGTCAACGAATGAATTTACTCGAACCCACGAGAATCCAACAAGCATGATCAACATCTGCAAGTGACGTCACTCCATTCATGAACTTGCTCGAACCTACCAGGTACCTCTCGGTAGAACATTCGCCAATGTGCGAGAAATGGGTGAATAGGTAGAGACCCTATATAAAGGCGAGCTGAATGAATGGGGAGAATCATTCATTCGACCGCGATAAGAAAACTGCGATATAGTGGAACGCAAAGTAAAGACAATTGATTGTTTGAGTGCAAAGTGTGTTTTGTAATAGTGAAGTAATTTAGAAGACAATTGCGATAAGAAATTTATGGACGTGTTAGATTTAAAAATTAAGTGAAAATTAAAATTAGTGAAAGTGTAGATTGATCATTGTGCAATTAAATAAACTCTTTTAACTTAAATTAAAAGACATTGCGTTTTCACTTTCCCGGAACATTAAAATTATTGGCCGCGAACCAATAACACGCGACAGTGGTGTCAGAAGTGGGATAGAAAATTTCGAAAAGTGAAAACATTTAAACATTTTTAAACTGCACAGTTGTGAAATCTAACGTAAAAACTGTTGAAAAAAAAACAAAAAGCCAATACAATAAAAATGCCACGAAACTTGCATCTAAGAATCAATGAATTGACCATGTCGGAGCTCAAGGAAGAGTTAGAACAGCGAAATCTGGCTACGCAAGGTACAAAGGCCACACTGATTGCACGCTTGCGCGACGCGATCGAGTCGGAAGGCGTGAATCTGGATTCGGGTGAGTTCTCAGATGCGGAAAAAGGCGCAGAAGGTGGAGGAGTAGAAACACCAAAATCGAAGGAGCCAGAAAATGCGCTGATGCAAATGTTAATGCTGATGTCATCGAGTCTGACTGCGAAGCTAGATGAACAATCAGCGAAGCTGGACCAACAAGCAATCGAAATCAAAGCAGACATCAAGGCAGACATCACACAGAAGCTGGAGAAACAGTCAACCGAAATAAAAGCGGAGCTCGGTAGTCTCAACAAGCAAATTAAAGGCGTCGAGGAAAAGGTTGACCAGGTCGAGGAAAAGGTTGACCAGGTCGAGGAAAAGGTTTACCAGGTCGAGGAAAAGGTCAGCCAGGTCGAGGAGAGAATCAACAATGAGATGGAAAACATGAAAAAGGAATTGGAAGCAGCAAAGGCAGTAGTAACCGCCCCACCAGCCCCAATTATAACCGCAGCGCAAAGCTCATCTAGAAATGTACAAGCACCAATATTCGATGGGCAAACGGTCTGGACTATTTACAAAACCCAGTTTGAAGCAGCCGCTCGCATAAATCACTGGAATGAGCAGGAACGAGCAACTGCATTGATTCTTGCTCTAAGAGGCCCAGCTGCCGAGCTGTTGCAGACGATCCCCGTTGAATTGCACTCAAACTCGAATGCTATAATGAATGCGCTCGACATGCGTTATGGAGATGATCATCTAAAGCAGATTTATCGGTCACAGCTAAGGCATCGGGTGCAGAAGCCTGGTGAAACCCTACAGCAGCTAGCCCAAGACATTGAGCGACTAGCACTTTTGGCTTACCCAGCCTACGACCCAGAACATCGAGATGATGCAGCGACAGAGGCATTCATCAGCGCACTAAAGGACCCGGAATTGCAACAAGCCGTGCGTTTAGCTCAAAAGCAAACGGTTAAGGACGCATTGGCTTACAGTCTGAACTTTGAGGCAGCGAAAAATGTGACTCGTACCACTGCCCGGGTTCGTGAAGTAGTGACAGACGAGTGCAGGTGTGAACGCGTGGAAATCGAGCGAGACCCGCATGTAAATGGTGCGCCTAGATGCTGGAATTGCGGAGAGAAGGGGCACTTGCAAAGAGACTGCAAGAAGCGAAGAAAACCGAGCTATTGTCCAGGGTGTGCAGCTAGGAGGAGATCCAGACCGAGTCAGGAGCCCAGAATGGAAGCCCTTCAAACAGAGGGGTCGGGAAACATGTAAGAGCCAACTTCGTGGGGCAGAGGTTGGCTAGGAGGATCGACGTCCCCAGCACCACCATCACCGTGTCAAGACTACATCGTGGAGAAGCGGACTTATGCCTTCCGGGTCAAATTGACGGAGAACACTGCACCATAACAATCGACACTGGTGCTACCCGATCGATTATCCGACCAGACCTAGTTAGACAGCAACAACTTCACAAGGGCAGAATTTTCTCACTACGGACAGCTACGGGAGAAACTGCACCTGTTCATGGAGAGGTCAACCTCCAGATACAGTTGGGAGACCTTGTGTTCCGACATAATTTTCTGGTCGCGAACATTATGGATGACTGCATTCTCGGAATGGATTTTCTCCGACCACATGGAATCACGTTAGACTTGGGCAAACGTTTATTGAAATGGCAGAATGTCGAAGTACTGATGGAGGATCCCAGCGTCCAAATCCCCAAGATGAATGTAGTGGTATGTACTGACACTGATGTACCGAATTCCTCCGAAAGCATTGTATGGGCCAAGCTTGATGGTGATTCTGGAGACCACCGATCTTACCTGATAGAGCCAACGAAGACGTCCGCATTGCGCAGTTTGATTGTAGGACGAAGCCTTGTAAGATCTTTAAGGAACGGATATGTGCCGGTTAGAGTCCTTAACACCGCAGATTCAACCACGAGCATCAAAGCGGGAGAAGTCATCGGCAGCTGCCAGCCTGTTTCCACCATCACCTCTTTGGAAGCTACTCACAACCATCATTGGAAAAGGAGGCAAGACACAGAAAAAGCCAGGGAATCCACGTCTGCAATATTGAAGCAAGTCAAATTGCCGGTGCAGCTATTCAAACGAGCCTCTGATCTGGTCACCAAGTACAGTGACATCTTCTCAACAAGCCCGGATGACCAAGGCCGAACGAGTTTGGTAACTCACGTCATAGACACACAGGGAGCCAAGCCGATTCGACAAGCACCAAGACGTCTCCCTATAGCCAAACAAGGACAAGTGAGCGCGCTGATCTCGGACATGGAAAAACAAGGCATTATTGAACCTTCTGTAAGTCCATGGGCCGCGCCTGTAGTTCTAGTAAAGAAAAAGGATGGTACCACTCGCTTTTGTGTCGACTATAGGCAGCTTAACGACGTCACTAAGAAAGATAGTTACCCGCTCCCACGCATCGATGACATCATGGACACTTTAGCCGACGCAAAATGGTTTTCTACACTCGATCTCAAGAGTGGCTACTGGCAGGTAGAAATTGACAAGAAGGACCGAGAGAAGACCGCATTTTCAGTTGGGACCGGATTGTGGCAATTTGTGGTGATGCCGTTTGGGCTTTGCAATGCCCCAGCCACTTTCGAACGCTTGATGGAATACGTGCTACGTGGTCTAACCTGGAAAACCTGCTTGGTGTACCTAGATGACATCATCGTCATCGGGAGAACGTTCGAAGAGCATGTGCGGAACTTAGAAGAGGTTTTCTCCCGACTGCGACTGGCAAATTTGAAACTTAGTCCCGACAAGTGTACCCTTTTCGCAGCTGAAGTAAAATACCTGGGACATGTCGTATCAGCAGAAGGGGTCAAAACAGACCCTGAGAAAATTGAAGCCGTGAAAAGCTGGCCAACACCAAACAACAAGCGCCAACTACGAAGTTTTCTGGGCCTGGCAACCTACTATCGAAGATTCGTCAAAGACTTTGCCAAAATAGCTAAGTGTCTTCATCAGCTAACCGAGAAAAATCGTCCGTATGTCTGGAATGAACAAAACCAGACAGCCTTTGAGACCCTGAAGGAAAAGCTATGTGAATCGCCCGTACTGGCGTATCCGAAACCCGGAAAAATGTTTGTGGTTGACACCGATGCAAGCAACGGCGGTATTGGAGCTGTACTCTCCCAGCAGATCAATGGCGAAGAAAGGGTCCTCTCGTATTACAGTCGAGTTCTTTCAAAAAGTGAGAGGAACTACTGTGTGACCAGGAAGGAGCTATTGGCTATAATAGAGGCCACCAAGCAGTTCCACAAGTACCTATATGGCCAGAAATTTGTTCTTCGAACGGACCATGCATCATTGAGATGGCTACTTAACTTCAAAAACCCCGAGGGACAAGTTGCGAGATGGATCGAAAGATTGCAGTCATACGACTCGAAATTGTTCATCGAAAGGGCGGAGTTCATGGAAATGCTGACGCCCTATCTCGTCGCCCATGTCCAGCTAACTGCAAGCATTGCCGACGGATTGAGGAAAAGGAACCGCCCGTTGATCTGCGACTGATAACGGCCGAATTCGATGAAGGTTGGTCATCGGAGGAGATTCGAAATGCCCAGCTAGCCGATGAAGACATCGGACCATTGCTCGTATGGAAGGAGACGACTGGGCGACCGGAGTGGAAGGACGTTTCGATGCATGGCGCAACCCTGAAAAGCTATTGGGCACAATGGAACTCCCTACAGGTGGAGGGTGGCGTACTCAAGCGGAAATGGGAAACGGCGGATGGCAGTTCCTATAGGATGCAAACTATACTACCCAAAAGCCGAATCCACGATGTTGTTAAGGAAATGCATGAAGGATCCTCGGGAGGCCATCTTGGTGTTAACAAAACCTTAGCGAAATTGCGGGAAAGATTCTACTGGCTCCACGCTCGAGAAGACGTAGAGGACTGGTGCTGCAGATGCACAATTTGCGCTTCCGTCAAAGGCCCAAAGCGACGACTGAGAGGACAAATGCAAACCTATAACGTAGGCGTGCCATTCGAAAGGATTGCTGTTGACATCGCTGGACCCTTTCCTGAATCTGAATGGGGAAATCGATACACGCTGGTTGTAGCTGATTATTTCAGCAAGTGGCCCGAGGTCTACCCCATTCCCAACCAGGAAGCAACTACTGTAGCCGAACAGCTAGTGTTAAATTGGGTCAGCAGGTACGGCGTGCCTTGTGAACTACATTCGGATCAAGGCCGAAACTTTGAGTCACTAGTTTTTAGCGAAATGTGCGAGCAGCTGGGAATACGGAAAACGAGGACAACACCGCTGCATCCCCAATCCGATGGAATGGTCGAACGTTTCAACGGCACGCTCAATAAACACTTGGCCAAAATGGTTGACGAGAACCAAAGGGACTGGGACCGACATATCCCACTATTTTTAATGGCGTATAGAGCCGCTGAACATGCATCGACGGGCCAAGCCCCAGCCAAAGTCATTTTTGGAAAGACTATTCGTTTGCCAGCCGATATAAAGTTCGGAACAACCCCTGAGAAACCCCAAACGGTCTCGGAGTACGCAAGTGATCTAAGACAACGGTTGAACCAGATACATCGGACAGTGCGAAAACACCTCGAATCGGCTACTGACCGCATGAAGACCAGGTATGATCTACAGGCTAATTCTACTGGCTTCCAGCAAGATGACTTGGTGTGGCTTTATAACCCGCAACGGCGAAAGGGTAGGTCTCCAAAGTTGCAACATAATTGGGAGGGACCATACCGAGTTACAAAGCGAATCAACGACGTCGTATACCGAATACAGGAACATCGTAAGCCGAGAGCTAAAATGAAAATCGTGCATCTGGACCGTCTTGCCCCATATTACACCCAGGGAGAATTGACTACAAATAGCGACACATCTTTTCGGGGCGAAAAGAACTGAGGTGGGGGCAGTGTTACATGTACAAATAATTACATGTACAAATAATTCTGCGAGCTACTGTCGCAATTGTTTTTATCATCATTAAGAACGTCAACGAATGAATTTACTCGAACCCACGAGAATCCAACAAGCATGATCAACATCTGCAAGTGACGTCACTCCATTCATGAACTTGCTCGAACCTACCAGGTACCTCTCGGTAGAACATTCGCCAATGTGCGAGAAATGGGTGAATAGGTAGAGACCCTATATAAAGGCGAGCTGAATGAATGGGGAGAATCATTCATTCGACCGCGATAAGAAAACTGCGATATAGTGGAACGCGAAGTAAAGACAATTGATTGTTTGAGTGCAAAGTGTGTTTTGTAATAGTGAAGTGATTTAGAAGACAATTGCGATAAGAAATTTATGGACAAGTGTTAGATTTAAAAATTAAGTGAAAATTAAAATTAGTGAAAGTGTAGATTGATCATTGTGCAATTAAATAAACTCTTTTAACTTAAATTAAAAGACATTGCGTTTTCACTTTCCCGGAACATTAAAATTATTGGCCGCGAACCAATAACACGCGACAGTATGTATACGAGTACATTCATAGAAATAGTTTAGATCATCAACGTTATTCAATTATTCACTTACCGCTCCAACCGCATTCTTATCATTACGATCGCTTCCTGTTAATGCTTCATCTAACTCAAAAACATATATATCTCCAGGATCAGTACCAACTGCCAATAATTTTCCATCTTCGGACGATTTTAAAGACCATATCGGACCTTTACAAACTTTTTGCTCTAAAATAGGTTTCTCACGTGACATGAGTAGATCCCAATATTCCAAAACTCCATCAACTCTTCCCAAGAAGAACAATGAACATCTTCCCGAACTCCATGTACCACAACGTAGCTCGCATGGATGATTCTTGGTGCGTATTAGTTCACCTTCTTTACATTCTTCTACACAAATTTTCGCGCACCACTCACCGACGACCAAAAAGAATTTAACATAAATTGGATTACGTATTAGGTCATATATGGGTCCAGTCATAACATTCCATCTTGCTAATAAAGCTTCTGAAGGAGCCATAGCCTTGCGATTTCCAATAAAAATATAACCCAGCTCAGTGCCAACCATATAACGCGTTGATATCGTGAATTCAAATTCCAACACCGATATCGCATGGGCTCTAAGCCGTTCAGGACTTTCTGTCCGTTCTGGGTCAATAACTACAATACCAGTTGGTCCTCTTAGGGTTCTTGCATCCCAAAACAGAACAGTTGAATCACTTGATGCTGAAAAAAACTCAGTGTTGGTTTTGGAATGTAGCCACCGAAGTGAAGTAACTGATTCACGATGGCTTGTTTCTCGCACACTTGACAGGGTTTCTTTGCTTCCAATTCGTGGGTCCCATATAGCTACTGTCCCGATTTTAAGACCTGCTGCAATAACATGATCATCGCGAGGGTTCCATTCGGCACTGATAATTGGTGCTGGGCCGTGGAGAGCCATTTCTGGTTTGTTTGCATCCTCTGCGAAAGATATTAGAATTCTTTTAATAAGAAGTTCCAATCACGGGTTGGCGATACCTACCCAAATCCCAAATAAACGAGTCCATTGATCCATTTTTATTTTCAAAGAACAAAGATGTGTAGGAACAAACAATACGATCGGGTCCTGTAGGGCACCATGACATATGCGTAACTGGGCGCCCTGGAATGACTTGATCACGATAAATTCCAATGTTGTGAGAGTTATAGTCAGCAGGTGGTTCCAACAAAACAGAATCCTCAAAGTAATTTTCATATATGTTCACTGCATTATTTTGGAGAACGGACTTAAGAACACGCTTAAAAAAATATATTATTAAACCTCTTGAAGCTTGATGGAACTCTTATATCAATCTTACCTTCCCCAATCCAGGAACTTGTTGCCCCCAAATTTCATCTCGTTCGATTTTCTTTCGATATCTGAGCGTTTGTTCCTCATCATTCATGTTTACATCCTTTGGCCATCCCCCTTCAATATGATTCATTCCATGGTGGACGTATTGAACATTTTCTGTGTTGCATTCACTTAACGCCATCTGCTTACTCAGTTGAGTACCTCGGTGGACTGGATTCTTCAATATATATTCTTTGAAGAATTCGGGGTGTGGAGGCTCAGTAAAAAGCAATTCATTTCGGTTGGTAAAAAGACACTGGCGTCCAAAGGTACGGCGTTCTTTTGTATAAACATATTGACGATAATTCATTTTGTATATCAAGATAAATCAATTGAATGTTCAAGTATGAAGTATATTTTTATGTGCGTCTAAAAGGGTTACTACTGTTCGTTTATAATGCTTGTCAAGCTTTGGAATCATTCATTTTTGAAAATGTGCATTGATTATTTCCAGTCAGTAACAGATGCGAAATATTTTTGATACTGTGTTGTTCCAAAACATTAATGAACGAGCAAATAGATTATTACTTTGCTGTACTCATCAGTTCAATGCGACTAAATCCTAGGATTTAATTGATGAAAATGAAAAAAAATTTGCCACTAAAAAGGGTGAAATAAAAAACTTTTAGAAAACAAAAAGAAAACCGACTTCGGAATGCCCTAAAAACGATGAAATAAATTTTATGGAAACGGTGCCATATCATTTTTCCCCCGATTTTTTCGTGATGGTGCATATGTTGGAAGTATTTATGTTGAAATGGGGAAATTAATTTGGCACCGCTTCCATAAAATTTATTTCATCCTTTTTAGGGCATTCCGAAGTCGGTTTTCTTTTTTTTTCTAAAAGTTTTTTATTTCACCCTTTTTAGTGGCAAATTTTTTCATTTCAAACCATTCAAAACTCAGTTTCTTGAATACATTGTATCATGTTCTCGTATATTAAAATTATAATTTTTTACTGCAATGCAAAAACCACTACGGCTAAAATCTGCAGCGTTCATAGGAATCGAATTTAACTCTGGTACATTTAATCCATGATCTCATTAACGTCTACCTTGATTTTAGATTTCATAATAATCCAATTTGAATTGTAGCTTTGAGAAATTTTCGAATTTCGAACTTAACCTAGCAGCCATTTTTATATTCTGACCCGACCCTGAAGTGCTTTTTTATCGTTCAATTGTTTTCGACCTTTGAGGGGCCGCCATTTCGTTTCAAATTGTTCGAGTTTGAATTCTTCATTGTGATCTTTATCACACAACTGAATAAATCTTTGTACTAGTTTTGGTAATAGCTGGAGCTATACTTTGGCCAGAACAGAAATATTGCTGAAAATTTGGCGTAAATCCCCCCAGGCACAAATTTTGTTATATCCTATGTAGACTCACATACAACCAACCACACACACATAGCCATATATATATATATATATATATATATATAGATATATATATATATATACATATATATAATATACATATATATAGATATATATATATACTCGTATATATACATATATATATATATAATAAACATATATATAGATATGTATATATATATATATATATATATATATAGATATATATATAGATATATATATATATATATATATATATATATATATATATATATATATATATATATATATATCCATCTATACACACAAGTATATATATATATATATATATATATATATATATATATATATATATATATATATATATATATATCCATCTATACGCACAAGTATGTATGTATATATATATATATATATATATATATATATATATATATATATATATATATATCCATCTATACGCACAAGTATGTATATATATATATATATATATATATATATATATATATATATATATATATATGTATATATATATATATATATATAAATATATATATATATATATATATATATATATATATATATATGTATATATATATATATATATATATATTCATCTATACGCACAAGTATATATATATATATATATATATATATATATATATGTATATATATGTATAATATAGATATACATAAATATATATATATATATATATATATATATATATATATATATATATATATATATGTATATATATTATATACATATGTATGTATATACAATATATATATATATATATATATATATATATATATGCATATATATAAATATATATATATATATATATATATATATATATATATATATATATATATATATATACACATATATATCTATATATATATATATATATATATATATATATATATATATATATATATATATATATGTATATATATATATATGTATATATATATGTACATATATATATATATATATATATATATATATATATATATATATATATATATATATATATATATATATCTACATATACAGTCTTCCACAAAAGTCAAGGTACAGTGATAAATATCATGAAAATTGTTTGATATTTTTATTTAAAAAATCTATAGTGATAAAAATTTTTTGGTATTACTTCAACTATAATCATTACACTTTAAATTCATGTAAAACAAAACGAAAATTCTGTCGTATTAATATATTATTACATATGATATGTTGGAATGTCAATGAATGAAGTCCACAAAAGTCATGGTACACCTAAAGAAAAATGATACAAATTGTAATTATAGTCTTGCATAGTTATTTGAATTATACTTTTCTTAATATTTTGTCGGATATCCTTTCATCTGAATTACTGACTTCAGTCTTTTAGGCATAGAATATACCAATTTTTTAGTAAATTCGCTGCTGATTCTGGCACACTCCTTCAATATAACATCCTTAAGCTGCGCCTTGCTTGATATCACTCTTTTTCGGATTTTTGTCTTAAGCTCA